>JANHGN010012069.1:0-46570 GCA_024605025.1 Megaceryle maxima
GTACTTAAAGGGGCCTGTCAGAAAGATGGGGACAGACTTTTTAGCAGGGCCTGTTGTGATAAGACAAGGGGTGATGCCTTTAAACAAAAAGAGGGAGATTTAGACTAGAGAGAAGGAAGACATTTTTTACACTGAGGGCTGTGAGACCCTGTCCCAGCTTGCCCATCAAGGTGGTAGATGACCCATCCCTGGAACTATTCCAGGTGAGGTTGGTTGGGGCTCTGAGAACCTGCTGTAGTTCCAGATGTCCCTGCTTCCTGTGGGGGGGTTGGACTAGATGGCCTTGAAAGGTCCCTTCCAACCTAAACCATTATGTGATTCTGTGATCTTCATTATGCAGGATCCCCCATTTGCAGCCATAAAGTGGGAATAAAACTAGTCAATTACAGGTTACCACTATTGGTTAACTCAAATCACAAACAATATCTATTGATCAATCAAGAAATATTGGAGATGCAATTATTTCTTATTTAAATATAGTGAATTAGTGTCTTCTTTCAATTATACATGCAGAAAAATTTCCTTGTGTTTAGCTTCAGAATGGTGATGTTGAAATATGAAGCAAATAGGTCTTTGCAGAGTGTGAACATCTTAATCATAAGGACTCTGGTTTTGATATGCTTAGTAAAAGTAACTTTTCAGTTTTATGGTTGTGTTGTAAAAACCTTTTTAGACTTCTACAATAAACACATTTTTAAGTGGCTTTCAGATTTTTACTTACACATTATTAAACCATTCTCTCAGAGTCTCAGAAATAAACTATTATAGTAGTATATAACTGGATGCCCATGCACACAGTTTTAGAGAATCTGTTTAATTTTCAAGATCAGCTTTATAAGTCTGTTTCTAATAACAGATAAGCCTTTCAATCATACCTTCATCCCCCCATTCATTTACTTTTGCCATTTATTACCTTTTCAAATTAAGAATATCCTTAACATCCCTTAAAAATACTTTGTGAGCTTTTGCTGCTATTGTAAATAATAGAACAATTTAACAGAAACATCATCTGTTCACTTTGGATCGGATTCTAAAGGAATAACGTGCTGCTTTTTTGAAATTTAATGGACTTTTCTCTCCTGAAATTTACAATAACTTTATTTCCCTCATTGGAGAGAGACTGCAGGAGAAACATGAAACACTTCAGAAAGAAAATAGAGTTTCTTTCAATGAATAAAGTCAAGCCCTAGGAAATCTCTTATTTCATCTTGTTCTCTCTTTTCAAACATGTAACCCTACCTTGAATTAATTTTCAATAAACGGCAAAGTTTTTGTATGAATCTTTATTCCATAAACTACACTGGACAAAGTCATTAGGAGAAATGTCAAAATTTCTGTAGCTTTGAAGAAGTCAGACATATTTATGATTTTGAATAGTTAAAAAGAGAGAGGATATTTTCATAAAAGTTGACACTTTTCATTCCAGCTATTTTTAGAATATATAATTGTTTATTGTTCCAATGACACGTTCTTTGGAGATATTTTCTTTTTCAGAGAAAGTGTAACAGTACCAGGAAAAATATTCATTTGAGAAAAAATAATGTCTTAATTTTTAAGTTTCATTTTAACCATGAGATTGAAAAATCAAGCATTCACATTATTAATAGTTGTGGCTGATACTTCATTTCTCATGTTGCCATGCATTGAGGTGAGTGCTGATTTCTGCAAAGGTCAGCAGACACATTTCCTTCCACCTCTTACCCCAGTCTGCAGCATTTAACGCTTGGCTAGAGGCATTCACTGGGACTTTTGCCTTTCTCTTAAACATCAACTACTAGTTACTGCCAAAAGCAAGATACTTTCTTATATTGTATGGCAAATTGTAGGTTCTTTTTCTCTCCTCACAGGCAAACAGATCTTTTTGAACAGACATATAGTCCTTGAAATGAGATGCCATTCACAAAACACTTTGTCATAAGAAATTCTGTAAAATAAATTCTACATGAACATTCAGAAATCCCTTTCTCTGAATGATTATTTTTTTTTTAATTTTACTCAAAAAAAAAATTTTGAAAAAAAAAGGAAAATAATGCTGTGTCTTCAGGTGGTTTAGGGGACAAAAATATTACACTTTTAGGCACCATTCTGCAGGCCTGTTTTTAGCGAAAGGGAGCAAGTATTCTAAGTGGGTAATACTGCCTCTGGGAGAGCCAGCTGAAGTCAGAGCAGGGCAGGCAGGGGGGAGGTATTTGATCTTATTAGTCTGGTAAAAAACCCACAGTCATTAGCCACTCCTCATAGGACATTCCTTTCAGCCCTTTCACCAGCTTTGTTACCCTCTGCTGGATGCATTCAAGGATCTTCACATCCTTCCTAAATTGTGGGTCTCAGATCTGCACACAGTACTCAAGATTAGGCCACACTGATGCTGAATACAGCAGAACAATCCCCTCTTCTGACCGGCTGGTTATGCTGTGCTTGATGCACCCCAGGGTGCTGTTTGCCTTCCTGGCTGCCAGGGCACACTGCTGACTCCTAGTGAGCCTGCTGTCAACCAGCACCCCTAGAGCACTTTCTGCAGGGCTCCTTCCCAGACACTGCTCTCACAATTTATACTTGTGCCCAGCATTACTCTCTAACATGCAGAATCCAGCATTTGTTCCTGTTAAAAATCTCATCCCATTAATGGCCCAATGCTCCAATCTATCTAGATCCCTTGACAAGACATCTTGTCCCTCCAGAGAGCAGCTCCTAGCATATGACAGACAGTTACTGTAACACAGCAACAATATGAAAAACTAATGGAAAAGCATTCAGGTTTCAGTTCTCAGCTATTGGTGTAACCTGGAAGAAGCCTTTGTCAACCACAGAGGGGTGTTTGTGGGATATCACATGGACAGCTGCAGTAGAATTATAAAATGACTTCTGGCTTTGTTGTTTCCATCAAAACACGAGAGAAATCATTATCTTTATGGTAATAAAGTGAATTCAAGCACACATGTTGAAACTTTGAGAATAATATTGAAAAAATGGACTATATGCAAGCTGTTCATTACATTTTTGTGTTACATTAATGACGAAGGATGAGAAGTTTGCAAACAAATTTGAGGGGAAGGATGTGGACAAAAAAACCACAGTGCAATGGAAAAGGAGGTGAAATAAACAGGAGAAAATGTAGCAAATAGATAAACTAATCAGAACAAGGAATTCCTTCTTAAAACTATGGGAAGCTGAGATTCTGTTTATCTGTGCTTTGGCAGTAGTCTCAAACTCCTTTAGTGATAGCTTATATTACAGATCAAAGCAATGAGAGATGAGTTTATATCATGAAGTTTCAATATAAAATTGAACACCAAATGTCTAGTTACTACAAGATACATCTTCAACCCTTTTTTATTACTAAATAGCTTAAGTAGTTTTGAACTCAGAACATCCATGTCTGCAAATTCCCTATTTCACACTGCATAAGACTTTACACTTGTAGTACTGTTCAATTTATTATGGGTAGATAGGAAGATCTGTGGTGGAAGCTGTGTGCAAGTCAAAGGCTAAATTCTCATCTCAATGGACTGGGACTTAGGTGCCTATCTGCTTTGAATACTGTCAGGAAAGTTACCAAATTCATGAAAATTCTTGAGCATTAGAATACAACTGCATGCTCAGTATATGAAAGGAGCATTAACTGAAGTAATTCAAAAAGCACATAAGCCATTTTTCATAAAACTGTAAGTTAAATGAATAACATTTTTTCTAATTGTCATTTTCCATGTTTCATAAGCTCTTTTGGATTTAAAAATTAGTAAAATTTTTGAAAATTAAATGCTGTTATTGATTAAATGTAGGCTTTGTTCCAAACTGTGAATCAGGTCTTACGTTTATCAATAATTTCATATTTTATATTTGAGACACTACTGATTTTTCCACATGCATGCAAGTTCATCATTTCACTGAACAACTCTGTTTTGAATACCTGACACTTTTCTTTTGGAACTTTCGATTGGTTTCAGCTTTTTTTGAGACTGCATAATTCCACTACTACTGAGTGATTTGAATAATTCAATTGCAATGTCAATAAATCATACCCTGCAACACAAAAATCTGTGGTTTTGACTTGAATCTTCAATCTCTAGGCTTTTAACATACAAAAAAGACAATTCACAGTGTTAAGTCTTTGCATATATCAGTAAGAGGAACTGCTAATACTTCTTGTATCTTTGTTGTACTGTTAAAAGCACCATGCAAGTTACTATGTGTATGTTACTTCACTTTGTTAGGTAAATTGTGTTCCAGATCTTTTGAGATGAGGTGGTTCCATCCTTCTTGTGTCTTTAATAAAATATATTTGATAATATAGCTTAGTGAATAATGCATCATTTATGAATATTTAGTTTGGAAGATAAAAGTATTTTATACATATACATATGTATGTATATCTGTTTTTTCCTTTGATATTGGCCAAATTATTATCACCCTTTCTTACTGAAGAAAACATGGGGAAACATTTTCATCTGTAAAGCTGTCTAATGTTGATTCAGTAGAAGCTATAGTAAACAATATTAAAGTGAATGATGTGTTATCTACTGTGTTTCTATCAATGAAATGGCATAGAAAAGAATTTGTATTTTACAACTTAATTCATATGCTTCCATATACAAGTACTACAGATTTTAGAGTAACTACTCAGAGTTGATAAAACCTTACATTTTTCTGATGTTCTGGAAGACAAATGATAGGCATTATTATCTCAGGTTTAAATCATGAAATGACATCATAACTCTTAAAACTAAACACCATATTACCTACAGTTAGGTACTTGGAATACAATTCTGCTTAGGCTTTTCTTTTCAGTGAAGGGGGAAGTTGACAAGTTAGAGCTGCAATTCAAGGTAACCTGCAGCAAAATAAGGAGTGACTGAAACCTTGACAGTAGTTTGTAGAAGAGGTAGTAGGTCTCTCTGCTAGCACCATCAACTGTCTTCTGATTAACAGCCTGGCGCTTGTTCTAAGTCTGCTCAAGGGTCCTGGAATAAAATAAAGGATGAGGTCTCCCTCATCCTTGGTAAGAATCCAGTTCAACAGTCTGTGGGTATGGCACTTCCAGTTT
This sequence comes from Megaceryle maxima, assembly GCA_024605025.1. Taxonomy (NCBI): domain Eukaryota; kingdom Metazoa; phylum Chordata; class Aves; order Coraciiformes; family Cerylidae; genus Megaceryle; species Megaceryle maxima. The sequence goes on from JANHGN010012069.1 coordinate 5,045, forward strand.
GTTTTCCTGACACAATCTTCCCCTCTCTGATTCTTCCTATCTGTGTTAAGACACTGATGTATATAGGCTCCATCCACATCAGACTGATCTGTCATATTTTTGCAGATGCAGACTACTGTCGTATATAAGTCAAAGACTGGGAGCATATTTTCTCAAAAAGATTTTCCGAGGAAAAGGCCCTAGGACAGACAGGTGGCCCTGATGAAGCCAGGATTTTTGAATTAATCATGAATTTTGTAAATGTGCACCCTTGGGGGAAAAGAAAAAAAAAGAAAAAAAGAAAGAAAAAACAAAAACAAAAACAAACAAACAAACAAAAAACAAAACAAAACAAAACAAAACAAAACAAAACCAACACACCAGACTTAGAAAAAGAGTTCTTCAGCATGTATTTAATTTTAAAACTTTACTGTTTTTGAGTTAATGGAACTTCAAAGAGATTTAAACATTTTACTTAATACAAACAAAACTTCTTGTTCTGGAACCAGCTTATATCATGGGAAACTTTGGAGAACTTTAACTAAAATTTGAATTGACATGTTCTATATTTTTCCTTAGTAACTTTACGGCTAATGGAAGTTCTTCATATGCTTTGCCACTTTAGTAATAGGGCTTTTATGTTCCATATAATGTTTTCAGTATCTCAGAAAAGGCAACTTCAATTGCTCTTTAGTTTATTTGTGGTAGATGCCTACTGCAGTCTTTGCTGGAAAAATATGAAAAGTTCTAAATTCTTCAGATACATAGATAGCAGCAAAACAAGTTAATCTATATAAAATACCTCCTATCCATGCCCAGAAATCTTTTTGAGCAAAGGTTTTTTTCCAGAAGGAGCAATTTTTTTTCAGTCTCCATCTACTTTTACTGTATTATGTTATATTATTTAATTATTAATTATATATTTTAATAGAAAAGCTACTCAAGTTTAGAAAACTTCAGAATGTGAGAACTTCTTATCTTCCTTCCACAGAGGAAAATAATATATGAATACATATATGTATATATATATTCCTAGAAACGTGAATACTACTTCTACATCTACTGCACATTCTCATGAATTTCGTCCCAGAAGCAAAGTACTTTACTCATTTCCGAGTCTTACTAATATCAACATGTTTTTGTTACCATTAATATAAATTGTCAAGGCTTATTTTGGCTTCACAGGTAATTTGCTTCCAGCTCATTTAATAATTTAGAATAATCAGTAGTGTTTAAAATCTTAGCAATGTGAAGTTGTGCTGCAATCAAAATGCATTTAGATTGCCATGCAATTCAACCTTACAAATCACCAGCCAATCAGCACCCCTGATGCTGTGAAGCATTCTTATTTTGCTCTAAGTGTTATCTCATGCTGCTCTTAGCACATTTGGAAATTGAGAACATTGACTGCCTTTGGTGCCTGCCTCTATTCAGTGCTTAATGTCTGAGACTTTACCACTATTCTGTTCAATTTGGTATGACATATCAAATGTTGCTGTCTATACAGTAGTCCTTTTCAATTCAATAAATGTAGATTCAACCAATCACACATTATAGAGAAATAAATTATGAATTAATATATTTTAAAAAGTGGGAACTCTACTTAGTATCTGTTTTACTCTGAGGAAATTATGGACTTTAGGATAGTTTTAAGTCTATTTAGATGTCAATAGAACAATCACTGCATTGCCTAGGAAGCTGGGAAATGAATGTGGCCTCGTTTTTCCATTCCAGAGTAAGCATGGAAACAGCAGGAATGAATCCTGTAGCCTTCAGAATGACTCCCGCCTTCCAGCTTATGAACCGTGGAGGATCTGGACAGTTTTTGTTTACACTGTTTTGTGTGATTCAAGATGGGTTTAATCCTCTCCTCTTTCTGTGGCATAATGCAAAAAAAGAAAAATTCTGACCATCTTTTTTTGATATTAGTAGCATTTTTGTTTATATTTTTTTTTACCTAAGTACATTCATAAGTGTGATAGTGTTTCTATATTTTTTTTTCTGATTTTGTTTTATTCTTGATTTTTGCTTTTGCCTGCAAAATAATAATTCATCTTTATCAGAAATCTAATTGTCTGATTTAGGGAACCCTGTAACCTTGTGAAAAAATAAGCCTGTTAGATGTAGCTAATAGTAATGTATTTACTCAAGCTCAAGGTAGGTATACTTTTAAATATTAACATTGATTATTTTAGATCACTAACATAATTAATTCAATATGCTTAAATGAAATGTTGTTCTCTCTAGTCTTCAAAAACTTAATTTTTGAAAGAAAAAAAAAGAAATCACATAGATCTATTCAACTGCCCAACAGCCAGTATGAGCAGCAAAAAAACCCAACCTGTCAGTCAAACTATTTTTCTTTTGCATCATTTTTTCTTCTTAGGTAGTCCATTGCTTTATTGCTAATATTCCACAAATGTCATGGCAAGGTTTAATATCAGAGTTATTGATATCACAGAATGGAATACTTTGGATGACTTCATTGAATGAACAAACAGTGAAGTGAATAAAAAATGTCAGTATTTCAAGCTAAACCTAACCACTTCTTTTCTAAAGTCAACCTGGTTATTGGAGTTCAGCTAAGAGGATAGCACTTTCATTCTGGAATTCTTTTATTAAAGATTAAAAGTTTAATGAATTAATTTTTGCACTTAACTACCAGTTACTCTTGAAGGGGCAGGATTGCTGGTTTGCATGTAAAATGTTAAGGAGTTGCCTTCACCCTAAGTCCATGTAAGAATGTAATGGTTTGCTTGTGAAAATGGAGAAATGAAAAATACAAAGCCTACAACTACTCTTTTTTTTTTAACTTAGGCCTTTTGTACAGGGGTAATAACTAACAGATACCTTTAGATGGTTCTGTATATTTCATTGTAAAGCATACCAAACTATAAAGAAGTTCATTTACAGCCACATTTTTCTCTCTCCAATCTACTGCCAGTTCTTCATATCTCACCTTTGTGAGGCATCTCTTAACTTTCTGGTACATCTCTCTCATGCAAATCCTGTCCTCTGACAAACACCTCAACCTGCTATCCATCTCTTTTCCTGACATCATTCAATTTATGTGTCTTACCATGGTAAGACTCTTGTCTAAATCTGCTCCTTGGCTTCTCACTGCACTCACTAGAGGATATTCTGCTCCCTGAAAGGAGGTTGTAGCATGGTGGGGGTCTGTCTGTTCTCCAATGTAACAAGTGATAGGAAATGGCCTCAAGTTGCACCAGGGGAGATTTAGGTTGGATATTAGAAAAAAATTGGAACAGGCTGACCAGAGAAGTGGTTGAGTCACCACCCCTAGAGGGATTTAAAGGACATGTAGATGTGGCACTTAGGGACATGGTTTAGTGGTGACCCAACAGTGCTGTCTTAACAGGTGATGATCCTAAAGGTCTCTTTTAAACAAAATGATTCTGTGATTCCGTAAATATTAAAATCATGTCATACAGTGATCTAATGTACTTAAGCAACATTTAATATTTTTCATCAGGATAGAATTGGAAACTTTAATGCAGCTTGTGTAAATGTGTCTTGCCTGAATATTAGTAACAAATATAATTTGCTTTGTGACAACACTACTAAACATTTCATATATTAAAATGTAAAAGAAAGGATTTTCACATAGATAAAGAGGATGATACATGCTAGAGCGCTGGCAGATTTCTAGTGCTAGAGAGCTAGTTGTTTCTAAGAAAGGATCAATGTATATTCAGTATCCAAAATGGAATCACTGGAGTTTGACTGAAACCAGAAAGTGTGAGGCTTATGTTTTGCCATCACTTCTATAGTCAGGCAGTAGAGTTTTCTCTGAGGGCCAGCTGGTGATACTGCATGCTAAACTAGCCATCCAAAGGATGCATGATGCAACGAGCTGGGTTTGCAATGAAGATCCTAATATCCAACTAAGTTATTTGCAAGTTTAAACTGGATAGTTATGAAAATATCAATTCACATTTTCAATTGGTCTCTTTTTCTTTCTGATCAGCCTAAAGTGGCCTTTCCTTAAGTGAATTCTTCCCCTCGGGATGCTCTCTTTATCAAAAAAATATACAGAAGCTGCTTTAATAATGGTGTGTTCTGGAAAGCATCCAAAGATGGACAAGAAATGTCACAGCAGCCACTACCCTTCTTGTCCATCTTCACAGAATTCCAACATATATTTAGTAACTAATGAAAAGCCAGTTAAAGTTACTTTTCCTACATGCTCAGTTCTGAGTAACCACAAAAAAACAATCTTTCCCCCAAGTCTCATCATCCTCCAAATAGTCCATTTACCTCTTATTTCTTTTAATCCTTTTAATGGTGTTCTGTTCCCTGTCACCTATTAGCAGCATTTTCTTTTTAAGATTATAAACTGTGATCTTGTGCACCTTAAAAAATACTATGACTGTTAATAGAGGGGAAAAAAAAAAAAGGTACATTTTTTTTCTGAATAAAAACAAAAGAATTGCCATCTTAACTTTTCTTATTTCACTTTTAAAAGCAAAATGTCACTACCAGTCAAATCTGAAATAAGCTTCAGTGTGAGTAAAAAACAAAATTACTTCAATTCTTCTGCTAACATGTCTCGGACTATGTGTAGTGACAATCAGGTCAACAACCTCTTTAAAGGAACTGAGGAAAACTTTATCATAAAATCAGGAAACTTTTTAAAAACAGAAAAGAAATTTCCCTTTTCTAAGTCACCTGTGCAAAAAAGGAGACAAGAAGTTGATAGCTTTTAACATAGCTGCTTTCTATCAGCTCTGTTCACAGTGGACTGAGGTCACATATATTTACATCTCTGGGAATAACTGCCTTTTATATAGTAGGCACAACTGTGTGTCTGCTATAAAAGAACCAGGCAATGTTATTCTAAAACTACATAAGTGAAACCAACCTGCAAAATAAGTTGAGTGTCAAGAAAGTAAATGAGAAAGAATATTGCTATTAGTAAGAGCAGCAACTCCAGTGTAGACCTGATGGGAAATTTTTGCTTTTAAAGATATTGGAAAATATAAATTTAGCAAAAGAGAAATTTTTAAATAAACTACCAGTTTAGACAATGCTTTAATTTCTCCACAGCTTTTAGCCACGATGTAGAAATTTCTGTGAAAATCATAAAGAAAGACACCAGTCTTTTTAAAAAAAGATATTTTTTTTGTCAGATCACTCATTTTAAGATGAAACCTGTTAACTTCCATATAAGTATGGCAAGTATTCTGGTATAAAACTGTCAGTCCCACCTGTTCAAGCTAAACGACTTCACTTAAATAGACACCTTTTCTATCATGAGGTTGTAAGAAAGACTTATTCACACCTCTGCTGTTCCCATGACTCATCAAAATATTTGCCCATAATCTTGGACTACAGTGTATATCTCTTTCTAGGGTTAACTGATCTTATGTGACTGGAACAGCTCCAGCAGACTGATTAATCCACACAGAATAGTCATTAGCCTGGTGCTTAATGCACATGCATGCAAGTTCAAGGATGAAGTAGTTTGAATTCTGCAAAGGAAGAATTTACACTCATACGGTTTTGCATCATACAGGACAAGATAAAAAAGATGAAAATGTCAGAAATATTGGTAGGAAAGGAAAAACATTACCCACAAAATCAAGTTAATGACTGTATTCTATGAATAAAATTTATTCTATGACTGCATTGTTCACCTTACTAACCATTCCCATATATTTTCTTTCAAATGAATGTGCCATGTCTCTGTAAGGAAAAGCTGCATATCTTCGGGAAAACCACTATGCAGTGTTGAGAAAAATGTTGCTATTGTTCCTTTACTGCAAACCACAAAGACACAATAAACAATAAAGAAAACTTAAAGAAAACATTTAGAAGCGAACAGCCAATCAGCAGTCTGAAATGCATTTTGAGGTGTACTATGCTTTGTTACTTTGATTTAGGCAGGACCTTTAAAAAAGTTTCTGGAAAACACCAGCATTCTGATTTCAGCACTGTTAATGCTACCACTGCAAATATTTTCTCAGACAATACAGAAATACAGCTGTGTAAGGAACTACTCTGATGATATAAAGAATTCTCTAAGTACCTCTGAAATCTGCAGTATAAGGGACTTTGCCAGCTCAAGAGATCCTGGGCTATAGCATCTTTTCCCATAAGGTACCTCTCCATTGTATTTATAAAAACTGGGTCACTGTTCAACAAAGTGTATAAGGCTTATTCCACAGGGAAGAGACAAAATAAGAAATCTCATTTTTTTACCTTCCTAACATGGTGGCTTGGCAACTCTCATCTCTACATTCAGTTGTCCAGTGACTGTCTAATTTAATTAGTCATAAAACTCCACTTACTCATTTACTTACCCTCAAGAACTGATGCAAAAGTTATAGTCCTGATTGTGATTGCCAGGCAACAGAGGTATAAGCATGCTGTCTTGTTCTTCTTCTCACATTATGATTCACAATCTCGGAGCAGCAAGCAAACATCAAGCATCAGTACCTCCTACATCTTGAGCAAAAAGTCTAATCATTCTGTTAGTACATGAGTGACAAACAGGATCTCCTGAAGGTCATCCTTGGGTCTTCTCCGGTCTTTTGTAGTCCTCTGTCAAAGGTTCAGATTTTAGATTCTGAAAGGCCTTTTATCAACTATGCTCCAAGCACGTGACCTTCAGAAATGGGAGTGATTTCAGTTATATTGCTTTGCTTGTTACCAAACAGCTCTGGTCTTTCATTAAGGGTAGTTCTTCTAAATAACTCTTCACATATGGCACAGAATTCTTTCATGCTCAACTCTATGCTTTGAATTCTTCTCTGGAGGCTATAAGGTAAGAATGAAGGCACCAGAAATATTGAAGAAATTAATATATAGATGCTCAAGTATTTTATTCAGTCCAGTGTTTAGATTGGAGTGGTTTTTAATGTTTTTTTTCTGGTGTACAACAGGAAACAAGTGACTTTTTCTACATAAAGTACTTTATTCACCATATATCTGGAGATATGAATGGAAGAACATGAAGTGCCACAAGTGTAACAGCTGATCAAGATTCAAGAAAGGATTTTAACAGACTGCTAGAGTCTGCAGGCCTCCTGGGATTCTTCTAGAGATTTTATTTCAGGAACTATATTGATGAAGGAACTAGTGGGTTTTTTTAGAGAAAACAACATGTTATTTTAACCGGAATTATACTTTATAACAGGGCTTCCTTGCAGCAGGCTTCTTCTCTTCCTCTATTTCACTCACTGTGCTTGTAGCAGACTATCATTATAGCTTTAATCTTGAAACATCAGCTTCCATCCCTCAAAATTGTGTAAAAGCTGGAAGAATTCTAAAGTTACCTCATTTTTAGCAATAACAGCAACAAAAGTTTAGAACCTTAGTCTAACCAGTATTTGAATAAGAAAACACAGTTGGGAAAAGCTTTTTTCTTTAAATTTCTCTTACATTTTCTTTACATGCTCAAAGCAAATTAGTATAATCAAACAGTAAAAGAAAATCTTGATTGTATTTAATTACCTATCTTTTAAGTAGTTTCTTTCACTTTCATCTTCCTTTTAGGTACTGTATCTTGGCATCTTCTGTTCATAATATTTGCTGCCATGAGCATTGCTCCCAGTCCTTGCACCATGATTTAACCCTTTCTGTTCTTGAGAATCATCTCTGTCCTTAAAGAACATCCATTTTCTCAGAAATTCAATTTCTGCTCTACACAACTAGCATAACTGGTTATTTTTGGTAAGCTGAGATTCTGGTATTGTTTATGCACTGCATATTAACCTTTTCTTTCAACCCTAGAGATCTTATTTATATTCCATCAGAGCGAGTGAATGAGGTGGTATATCAATGATAGGCACAACTTAGGACCCCATGAAGAACATGCAGGGTGCATGCCATGGGCAAGTGTCACAGTGTTCACAACTACTTTTTTTCTGATGATGTATACTCAGGAAGTCTTTTCCTTTTACAAAGGGCATGGTTTTTTATATGGCTTTGTTGTTGTCCAAGGGTAGGATATAGAAAACATTGCAAGCAGATCTCAGAAGGCAGCTGGAGGATACAAAGCCCACTCTAAAGAGTATAGGATACAAAAATCCATGTTTGCAGAAAACACTGAAGTTAAGTATTTTATTGCCTTGTGCTTGCAGTGTTTTTAGTGCTTGTCCCTGAGGTCCTGCTTACAGGAGAAGAAATTGAGGAAGATAGCTGTAAAACTGCTTCCAAGGGCTATTTCACAACATATGTGGTAGGACTCGAGGTAAAAGGGGCAGAGTTGATTTTGGGTGCATCATGAAACAATATGGACTTTTATGAAGTGCTGGGCCTTGCCAGTCACCTAAAAAGTGTGCTGTCATTCAGTCTGTTGTTCAGAGCATTCTGTGATTTCCAAACTACTCAGCCTGGAATTTCTCTTTTGGACTTAGCAAAGTGCACATTCCAGATGTATATTGACTCACTGTAAGACAAGACACTGGCTATTTTTTCTGCTCCTCTTCTTCCTCATAGCATGATTTCCATGGGAAGGAAATGGGAGTCCAAATCCTACGGGAGCCACTGTGTGTTATGTTTAAAGCTCTGATCAGGATGACTGGCATTACAACTGACAGAACAACTGACCCACAGTCTAGATATAGCCTCAGCAGGCTCAAGCACAGTACATCAAAGAACTTTGAAATTATAACAACTTCTTCTGACATCTGCACTGCCTGCTCTATCTGATGTCTGAGGTGCAGCCAAGGTGCCATAAAATCCTGTGGATGAACAGCAGTTGTGCTGAGCCAGACTGACCATAAGAAATAACTTGCTTTAAGAGGTCTTGTACAGAATCTCCGCTGAACATGAATTCTTGGGCATACCTCAGAGCCTTAATTTCTATTTTCCTGCTTGGCAAATCTGTGACTGATCATTCTTTCTGAATTTTGAATAAGCTTGCTTTGTAATTGCATCTGTTTGATTAAAGAACTATATTTGACAAATTCAAAAAAGCTTCATTAGAAAATATGTTTTCATGAAGAAAAACTTCAGAGAATTTCACATCACAACAAAAAAAAAGAAATGAAATTTTTCCATTCCTGCCATCCCCAAAGATCTAAAGGTTTCTCAGAAATTCAAACATCCCCCCCAGGTCTTCTATCCCCAACAAAGACAGCCTCCTATTTCCTTTAACACACTGCCTAATGAAAAATAGTAAGTACTCCAACATAAAAGATTTTTAATCATCCAAAGTGGTGTCTCTGTAGTACAAATCAAGGAATTAGCAGCAGCTGATTTTACATAGGAGATAGAACAAAAGTGCCTTGGGGCAAATCAAAAGCCAATCTGTACTTCTATAAAACTGAGACTGAATTTCATTCAGCATACAACTTAAACATGCTTTCCACAGTAATTCTGTATGTAATGTGCCAATTTTTTGAACTGAATAAATTAAAAAGTACCTTTTCTTATTAAACATTATGAAAAGTTTAAAATCACAACTTCTTTCTTTTCTAGATCCTTCTTTCTATACTACACAGCTATTGTATTAAGAAAGTATTTGTTTTGGTACCAGAGATTATTCCTATTCTTTCATAAGATTCTTTTTCTAATATATGCAAACACTGAATGCAGTGGTTTGCTATTGCATTTGTGTTCTGCTCAGGAGATAGGTTTAGGGACAGAAATAGAAGGGCATGGGAAGGGAATAGAGGAAGGAAAGGTAAAAGGGGAAGGAAAGGGAAAAGCCTTGAAACTTATGAGTATTGTAGAGGAGTGTTTGTAGTTACTATGGAAAAATAATGAAAAAAACATTTACATATGTATTATGACCTGTAGCTGAACTGGACAATGATGCAATCCGATTTTCATAAATGAAGACATTGAAAAAAAGTCTTTGTTTATGAGTAAGGCATTGTAAGATGAAGAAATGATGAGCTGTGTCTCTTCTTTTCTCCACAAATATTTAGGGAGATTGGAACAATATATCAGGTTAGAGAGTTAAGATTTTGTTTCCTTATTGCATTTCAGTCACACTACTGTAGCAGATTTTCTGTGGACTGTGGATATGTAAATGAAATTAATGGAAATATTTTGTTTCCCCTGTATCGCCAGTCCTTTGCATCATGCAGGGACATAAAATTTTAGAAGCATGTTGTTTACTTGAAGCAACAAAAAAAAGTATTTAATTAATCCATTTTTTTAAATATGTGGATGAATTGTGATGGTTAGTCACTGTGTAGACTCTTATGATGTAGTTTCTCGTTGGCAAGATGGTCCCACCAATTTCATCCTAAATTAAAATTCATTTTAATTTGATTCTAAATTATAACTCCTGGTAATTTAAAGGGGAAATAAATAGAATATAGCAGGGCAAATACGCAACAAGTATTAAAAGAGTCCACAGCCAACACGAGACTGGGATCTAGTCATACAAACCTGGATGTGGGTCACCTGACATAGGAGTGGGTAAATTTTTACACCTCTCTCATCTCTCCATAGTCTAGCTACAGCTACCCTGTATAAATGAAAGCCCTTTGGATTGTTATAGCAGAGTTTCAACCTGAATGTGAATCTTGTCTAAATTAAAACACATTATAATCATTCTGGCAATAGTTTTAGAGTGGGTAGCAGTTTGGTCAATGGGGATTTTGAGGCCAATGAGAATCAGATCTAAGGGCCTTACAAAGGTCATCACAATATAGTTTATCACCTCAGCTTGTGTATTCACAAACTCATATTGCAACAAAATTAGGTAATTTACAAATATAACAAATGGCTAGCTGAATATTCAAGGTATATATATAATTACTTGTACCTGAAAATATTGTGTGTTGGTGTTTAGAAACTTATTCATAACAAACTAATCTAGGACACAGAGTCTGGAGTTAGAATAGATAATCTTGTGGAAACATAAAATGTCACTAGTAATTAAAAAAACCCAAACAAACCAAGAACCAACAATCAAAAATTAATATTTGCAATTTAAGACTCCACTGAAGTCCTGTATTTTAATACAATAAAATCCTGGGTGTTCAGTGACAGAAATTATGTGGTATGGTTAGAAATGCTACAGAAAGGAATAACAGCAATGATCACAGAAATTATTTTAGCTGTGGGATAGACTGAAGCTGTTTAACCTGGAAGACAGAGAGCTCAGGGGAGTATAATAGTAGTCTTTAAATGTGTGTGGCACGGGGAGTATTCACAATAGAAGAAAGAAGAGGCATCCTATGTAATTATAATCTGACAGAAAGAATAAATTTCCCCTTATTTGTCTTACATTCTTGTCTATAACTGCTCTGACCATTTCTGAAGAATGACACTAGATCAGACAGATATTTGGTTTCACTCGGTACTGCTTTTCTTATGGGGAACCCCTCTTATCTTGCATCATACCATTGATAATTCTAGAGTGTTCTAAGTGAAAAGCAGCACAGGATATCTTCACATAATAGCTTTTTGCATTCCTGTTATACTGTTCTAAGGGAAAAATAACTGTTTGTTAGCATGAGGCTGATACATAAGGATTTCTCAAGTACTTGAGTTCATATAATGACATTTGCAAGAGCAACAGTCAAATTTTAATTTTACATTTGGAGTGTTGCCACAGGATTTTCAAGCACAGGCACGCCTACCTATAAACCAAGGCTTCTGAATTCACTTATATATTAATTTTAAGCACTAAATTTTGCAAATCTTCCTATAGGAGAATTAGGAAAAAAAAATATATATATATGAGAAGAGAACTCTAAATTGCTTCTTTTTTTTTTTTCATTTGGTTTTCCAATTGTTTGTTTGTTTGTTTACATTTTACACTTTGGCAAGCAATACCTTTGTTTATGTGAAAAATGAGTGAACATTAGAAGCCTTTATGTGGGTATTTCATACCCTTTTCACTGTAATGCTGAGTTTATTCTTAGATTAATTCTACCATTAGATTGTAATTAGCACATATACTTCTTGATCTGTAGTTTAAATATATTCTTGAATGTCTAGTTTGAAGGAAAAGGACGTACAAGGTTGGTAGAATAGATTTTGTTTGTATTTTCTACAGCTGTGGAATAAAAAGAGGTTTCACATAGAAAACTGGTTAAATAATTCCTGAATAACAACTCGGGGATTTTCAATTTGAAACTAATGCAGATGATACATATGCTGGTACTCCCTTTTTAGAAGTTTCAAGTCCAAATTTGAAGTCCAGTGGAGGACTCTAGCTGACAACTAATGTGTATTTAGCACATTAGATAGTTAAAACATTTCCATGAACCAACGAAAAAAGAGCAAGTGAGCAGGTTGAATGAGGCAGACGCCTTCACTGGGAAGAACATACTCTTCCTAGCAAAGATCTCAGGACACTGATGACTCTCTAAAATATGCCCAAATGCACTCACACACTCTCACCCAAGCACCCATGCATGTACTTCTTGTTCAGGAATAGTGAAACTTGACTGTAAATTTTAGGTTCCAGAAAGTCTTTGGAGGGGTAAGCACAATACCAGAGAAAATGAAGTTAGGAATTATAACAGTTTTGACTGTGGACTAGGCTTTTCTGTAATACTTACATAATTTAGACTAGAAGTCTTATTTTTCTTGGAGTTGGGCTGTCAAGAAGAGAGTCTGATTCTTTGTTGATCAGATCGTTAAACTGTTAGTTGAACTAACAATAAATTTTTAGACCTGCATATAAATGCTGTGTCCCCTTTTTGTAGATAAAAACTATTTTGTGTGTAACAATGTTTGTCTCTTAGTTGAAAGATTAAAAAGTTTCAGCTTTGCTAACTTGCTTTTCTCTGATATAGGGAATTTTGATTCTGCTCAGCAATAATTTTAAAGCTGGAAGACAGCCTTCTGCCTCTATTTGTCTATAGTATAGCCTGTATCTTGATAGCTGAGGCATTCTTCTATGAAAAGAAATAGTGTGCCTGAGAGAGACAGTTTTTGGTGTCCCAAACCTAAGAAAGAATTGGCAGAGGTTAGATTCATGCAGATAGAGTTGGCATTACAGCCTGTGGTTGTGAATAGAAGCATCTATAGCTGCTGTGCTCTGTGCTTGGCTTGAACTTAGTCTTCCACAGCAGATACCTCAGCTGTGTAGAGGTGTTTCTGGCACCTCACCACATGCACTACTCCTCTACAGAAATCTGTAGGTCTTTGATGCCTTGACATAGAGAAAGTTATCAACTGTATAAAATTTTACAGTCTGTCATTCTATAAAACATTCTATATGCTGATTTCAGTAGAAGCAAAGTAATATTAATGATATCTACTAAAACACTTAGAGTGTAATTATTTAAGATCTTTTTTCTCAGACCCTCAGTACAGTACATCATGTTGTGGAGAACTTTCAGTTTGCTTAATTGCTTATCATGGTATCAAATATAGGAAACTCTCATAAATAATTCCTTCAAAATAATCAGAGTCAACAGAGCATTTACAAGTGATTAAGGTGAATTAAATTTCATTCTATGCTGCAGTCCTAAACAAATTTCATACTCACCCGAGTTTGTTTCACAGCAAATCAATAATACTAAAGACTTTATTTGAACAGACAATATATAGTTTCCTGTTCAGTGTGCATATGAAACTATCAACTTCAGTTAATGAGAAATTTTCCACAAACATTGATGGGTGGAAATGTTTTCTTTCCTCTCAGTGACTTTGCCATCTTGAATCTGCCATCAATTAATAGCTTTGAGTATCAAGAAGCACTGTCCTGCACTCGCAAAAGCCTTTCATGGTTTTCAGTGCTCTTTGGGCAAGTATTCCATCATTGAATACAAACTAAATTACTGCCAGTCTCTTTTCAGGTTTCATTGCACAGCTATCAATAGGATAAAAAAGTTTTTAAAAATCCAAACCACTGTAGACATTATTTAATATCCATATGATACCACTGCTGAATCAAGTAAAAACATGAATTAGATAGTAAAGGTAACATACCTCTGCCATACCTCTCCACATTCTTAGGAATCAACATCTCTATACTTTGTCTCTTTTCTATCTCTGGGTGCCATTATTTCCTGTTCATCAAGAAGTCCTCAGAATGCATCAATATTCTATAAGATTTTCTTAAGGAATAAATGAGGCATCATAATTTCCAAAAGGTACACGTATGTCATTGAGTAAAATAACTGATGAGGGAATAGTGGAAGATCCTCTTATTTCCTTTTCAATTGTTAGTGAATAGTTTGATTTTATGAGTCATTCTGCATTTATGCCTTCAAGAGGCATGTTCCCAAATGGTAATATGTATTGAACAATTTCACAGAAAGATGTGAAAATAGAGGTATCTTCAAATATTAATATAGATGTGGTTCAAGTTTCCCATAATGAATGAGTTATCAGAATCTGGTGGTCTGTCAGCTGAATACAATACTTGGAGAGCGCAAAGAGGAGCAAAATGAATGGCTGCCTGAGTTTTGTTTTGGGTATGCATCTCCAGCCCTGCTTACGGCCATGCATCATGGATAGACCTTAGTCCTGTTTCCTCCTGGACTACTGTCTAAGCCTGTCTCCTGGACACATCCCTGTCTCCTGGATGCACTTTGACCTTGTGCTGTAGCCATATCTTCAGCCCTGTCTGCTTTTGCCCCAGGCTGTATTTCCATGAGAGGACCACTCACTTGTCTGTGCTTTGATGGATAACATCACCATCACCTGGCCCTGCCTGCCTTATTCAGCCTGTGTGGAACAGGGTCCTGTTGCTGAGGACTCAGGCCCATGTAGAGCCACCCTCTGTTCCTGGTTTGTCTGCTCTAGAGGAGCAACTTTGCTCTTCCTGCTCCTTGATGCACACGTTTAAAATTGCATGTTCCTGGAAGGGTTAGATATCTAGTGAAGAGTGATGAGCATATTGTTATTCACAGGCAAGCACAGGATTCATGGGAATATGTGAGCACAGAGCAGTCACAGAATATCACGTGTCACTCCAAGTAAAAAGGTAATTTGTATATCCAGAGTGGAAAAATGGAGCAGCTATATTTAATGACAACTGATGAACAACAGTATTAAGAAAGAGTTTTAAATAAAACATAATGGGTGGATTTCTGTTTGTGAGTATGATTAAAACTTGGGGTTTGTACTCCTTAAAAAAAACAGTAGAGAGGGATTAAGTAAGACCATCTACAGTCTGGTTTATTTGTGCATTCTGGAAGAATTGGGAACCTTGTAAAGTTTTTTAATTTTAACCTTTTCTGAGTTGAATAAGAAGAAAAATTGAATGTGAAAAATCCATTTTTTAGTGTTTAGTTTTCAATCAGCTGGTCCAGATCAGTTATTATAAACATAATCTTGGATTTGCAGATATATAACAAAACAAATTTATGTTTCACAGAAATCATTTTAATCTGCATGTTATTTTTTTAATAGATAGGCATAAATAGATTGCTATTGTGTTCCTTATTAATACAATTCACTCTATGCCACTCACTTCTTTCCCTAGTAAAACCCTTATGCACCAGCATCTGCTGCTGACAATGTAAGCACAATGAAGCACGGTTGGAATTCACAGGTTAATATAGCATACATCTAAAAAAAAAAAAAAAAAGCCATAAATGAAATACACTGAAGGTTCAGTGTGGCTGCAAAGAAGATACTATTCTGCAGGTTACTGCAGTCTGAGCCAAGGAACACAGCCTTTATAGCACTATTACCAATGAATTTTAAATCACTCCAAAGTTCAAACTTCACCGAAGCATCACATTGTATGTTGAAATCAGATGACCATTTTGGCTGGCAAATGCCATCTATATTTCAGAAAACATCCGTGTTCTAATCAAAAATGAATTAAAAGACATGGAAACTTCAAGCACCATTTGTTATCTGAAACTCAGGTTCATTAATATGCCTCATATCTGTAATTCTGAAAACAGCTAAGTCAATTCCCAAATTACCATAACATTCAAAACTAAACAGTAATGCATTTTAAAATGAGTGTATTGAAAATTGAATGCCAACTGAAAATAAATGATGGTACCTTTTAAAATTAAATTACAACAGACTTTTTCCTTTGTCCTTTCCCCTGTTGTCATCTTCAGTTAGTATAGCTGTCCAGTTCTTACCATATTTACCCTATGACAAGAAGGGCTTAGAATATAAAAGACAAAAATACCACATAATTTTTCATAATTAAATACTTCATAACAATCTCAACATGTTATTAAAAAAATCCATTACAAAGAAAGGAGGTTCTTAATTTTTCTGTTTTCTTTTAGTTTTTTCACTACAACTACCCCAATGAAATGTTTTTTTTCTATTTGACCTTGTCCATAAGTATCATAGAATCATAGGATCATAGAATGGACTAGGTTGGAAAGGACCTTAAAGATCCTTCAGTTCCAACCCCCCTGCCATGGGCAGGGACACCTTCCACTAGACCAGGTTGCTAAAAGCCCCATTCAACCTGTCCTTCAACACTTTCAGGGATGAGGCATCCACAACCTCTCTGGGCAACGTATTCCTGTGTTTCAAAACTCTCACTGTAAAATTCTTATATCTAGTCTAAATCTACCCACTTTCAGTTTAAAGCCATTACTGCTTGTCCTATCTTTACATGCTCTTGTAAAAATTCCATCTCTAGCTTTTCTATAGACTCCTTTAGGAACTGGAAGGCCACAATAAGGTCTCCACGAAGTCTTCTCTTCTCCAGGCTGAACAATCCCAACTCTCTCAGTCTGTCTTCATAGAAGTGTTCCAGCCCTCTGATCACGTTCGTGACTCTCATCTGGACTCACTCCAACAGGCCCATGTCCTTATGCTGAGGACTCCAGAGCTGAACACAGAACTCCGGGTGGAGTCTCATGAGGTTGAAATTGAGGGGGAGAATCACCTCCCTTGACCTGCTGGCCATGTTTCTTTTGATGCACCCAAGGATGTAGCTGGCTTTCTGGACTGTGAGCATACAGTGCTGGGTCATATTCATCTTTTCATCCACCAGTACACCCAAATCCTTCTCTGCAGAGCTGCTTTTAATCCACTCATTGCCCAGCCTGTATTTGTGCTTGGGATTGCACTGACCCAGGTGCAGGATCTTGCACTTGGCCTTATTGAACCTCACGAGGTTCACACAGGCCTACCTCTCAAGCCTGTCAACATCCCTCTGAATGGAAGGATGGGTAAGGATGGATAACCTTCTTTGATATATAGACTATTTAGAGGGCTTGTACATCTAAATACACATATTTTTCTGTAAGCTTGTTATACATTTAAAACCAAACAAATAAAAAAAAAATATTCTAAAACCAAACTGACGGGGCAATAAGTTTTCACTATGAAATTTTGGTGCTGGTACAAATAACTATGAAATAAGAAATGCAAACCATGTATTGATGAAATATTGGTACTGAAAATTGAGATTTTTTTTCATATATGTTAAAGTACTTCTTTTTTGCTGAAATTATTCTCAAAATTCTTTTAATCAAATGTCAAAACATGAAAAAAAATCCCCAACCCCTGCATATCCAACAATAAAGTTTAGTGAAATGAGACTGGGCTTGCAAATTCCAGGCAAGTGGGAATTATAGGCCAGGTTTGGGAGTAGTTGCATAACCTATTTATGAAGTGCCCCAAATTACCTTTTGTATTTTTGGATGTCTAAATTTTATAAACTGTCCCAGTATTTTTATTTTTCACTTGCACAGAGCCTAGCACAGCATACCTTTCACTACTATTTCATGTCCATAAAACAGCGGTCTGCAAAGTATGCAAAGAATGAAAATAAACTGTTTTGATTATTATTTACAAGGATTATTTTGATGAAGCTCATTCTTTCCATGTTCTTCAGGTACTATTTCTATTTCCACTTAATGGATTGTATCTGCTTGTAGTGTAAGATTGGCAGATGTTGTTTGCCTGGTATCATATTCAAACAATGATAATTTTAGACTGCTTTGGCACTTTAGCATAGAACATCTTTCTTTATTTGGCATCCTTCCATGTTTTATTGTGGGCCACATTTTTAAATGCAGCTTCTAATTTTACACTGGCAATCAATTACAGGTGCAAGTAATTGGACTATTTAGATATCCTAATACCTGACTGCAGGCACAAATCATGTATTTAAACTCTAAACACTGTTGATTGTGACAACAAAATGAGTGTTTAGTTGGAGTCCCCTTTACATGTTTGACCCAGAAAATAAAGATGCTATTTTTAAAAAAATAAATACATTATTTCTTAGGTTTAGAACTTATGCCTGCACATTGCAATTTTTTATTTTATTTTATTTTATTTTATTCACATAAAATGCATGTTTGGTGTGTCACTGCATGCCTCACTGACATTCAGTAATAGGGAGTTATTGAGATTTTAATGTCTGAACAAATATGATGATGGTGCTCTCTTCACTTTAAACAGAACCATAAAAACTACAGGTCCAGTGAAACAAACCGTCTTTGGGTACAACTTTTTTTTCTTTGAATTTTCCAGAAAAAGGACTGCAAAGCTGATGCCTTCTACTAAAATTTAATTGAAGTATGGCTGCTTTAGAAAATCTCTTCCTATTCTTCTTTTATTCTACCTTCCTCCCTTTGAGTAGCTACTCTGTTGGAACTATAATCTGAATTGTATCTCGTTGCTTTAGACACAAAAATGTTTTGCTGAACAGAAACTATGAATCATGGTGAATTATGATTGTCATTGTGTACAAACATCTGACAGGAAATATGTTGAGGCCAACACATTTCCCTTGTAAGCTCAAACAAATTATTTGAACCCAGGTCTCCAGAAGTAAAAGGCTTTAAGTGCACAAATCCGCTGGGTCTCTGAGACACTGAAACAAATTATGGTTGTTCCACATTTTTAATCGTAAGAAATGGTAGGCAGGTTTTTTTTCTTCTACATGTATAGTGACCATTACGAAATAAATATGCACGTGCCATTTGGTAGACAAAAGATTAATGGGAGACGAGTCCCCTAGTCAGCATTTACGGTCTGGAAAAAGGTAATTGTCCAATTACAGACTCACTGAAATGACTCTGGTGTTATGGGTCATGCCCTGGGGAAAAGTCACAGGATTGCCACAATAGATTAGCTTAGAATTTTGCTTCTAGATCTTCTTTTGACAAGAAACAGGCCTTTCAAATTCTACTGCTCTCCCAGTGCATTGCCATACATTCACTTATTCTGAGACAGCTATTCTATCTTGGCTCTCTTAGGAATACTAGCTCCTGGTGATCAGTGTAGAGTAGGGCTTCAAATGTTACAGATAAGATTTAGTCTGGGTTTTAAATCCTCACCAAGTTTCTTCCTAATGACTTTTCTTAGAGACAGTTAACATAAAGCAGGGGTTTTTTTTCTTCCATTTTAAGTACAATAGAAAAACAACACAAGGCAAAGGAATTTTTTTGGTTTATTTTTTAGTTGGTTTTAGGGGTTTTTTTCTTAGTCTGGGAGTTTTTATAGATGCATTAAGTATTGCTTAGGAGATGCATCCATAAACCAAAATAAAAGTATAAATATCACACGGGAAATCTGATAAAAACCACGTTTATACCTCTTTTAAATTTCTGCATTTCCAGGATACAGCTTTTAATTCACAGTCTTTCAAATGAGTCTTTAAATGATGAAAATATAGATAAATATTATCTCAATTATGAAAATGAATAAATCATGCTCATTAATTGTTTTAATTTTAATTACTGCAGAAGGGCCTGCCTACTGCCTAGAATGGTCTGACATTGGGGTGAAATTTCCCTTCCTAACCTAGAAAGCTCATACTGAGGGTAACAAAATCTGAAAAGCAACATGTACAAGACTGTTGACATATTACCTAGCTTGAAATGAGAACAATTTTTCCCCTTAAAATCCCTGCATAAATTTATAGATAATTAAAGCTGATGTAGAAGACACAGCATATCATTTATAAACAAAACCCAGTATGGACTTGGGAAAAGAGCTCAAAGGAATGCTAATTTTTTGCTAAATCTTGCAGGATAAGACATAAGCCCACAAAAAAAAATGTATATGCATATTTAATTTCATGCATGTGAATTCTGTTTTGAATATTTCTTTAAAAAGCCCCTGTAACTGCAAACAAGTAGGCAATCTTGCCCTTTTACTTCTAGATGTAATAGTGACTCGTAAGTTTTATCACACAGCTGGACAAACACTGACATAATACTGGATTTTGTCAGCTCACAGTATTTTGGCTCTTAAGCACATTTAACAGAAGCATTTCAGTCAATCCAAAAGGTGGTTTGGTCTTGAATTTGAAGTACTCTAACATTCAAACTTCTCCAATATGATATTGTTTGTTCCTGGCACTGTCAGTCAAATTACAGATAAAAAGGATTTGTTTCATGTAATTCCAGCTGCTTAAAAACCTGAAACAAATCTTAAGCTGGTCATGGGGTTTCAGCTGTCATTGCAGGCACTCTGCCAATGCGTCTTTTGACCTCAGACACATCCCTGTAGAAGGGAAGGATTTCCCCTTTGAAGAGGCCTCTGTCTCTCCAGGTGAGAAAACCTGGATCAAATAAACCATTTTTAAGGTATTCTCATGAAAAAAAAAAAAAAAAAAAAAAAAAAGAAAAAGGGTTAAAGTGCTGCTCAGACTTATCTGAAGAGCTTTCCCTCTGATACAGCATATTTACTCTGATCCTCTGTTGAGAAAATAAAACTTATCATTAGTACTCATTCTTTCAATGAACTTTAAGCTAAATCTTTTGTTCTTTCTAACTGTGATTAACAAATAGATAGCTTCTGTTTATAAGTGCTTCTCTGCAGTTACTTTTCTTTGTGCTCTGTTTCAAGTGAATCCAATTAAAACACTGACCATTTTTCTTTCAGAAACTGTTAATGAAGATAAAGATGAATTTCAGATGAAATGAATGAAATCATACCTCACACAAAGTACAACAGTCTCTGATTGTGTGTTTACTGTCCCTTTAAGATGTCAAGTAATTGGAACAGAAATCTTAAAAAAGAAAATCAATTCTAATTGATTCACAAATCTGTGTTCAGAAGTAGGTAGAGAAATATTTAAAAAAGGAAGTGGGAATTAATTCTAAAACACAAACTGGTTGATAATTAAATGAAAAGACAAACACCTTTGGTTTTAATATTTACTTCCATTTTTACTGACCTTGTTAGTTACCATGCATCAAAGTATTAGTCCCCATTACACCACAGAGAGGGAAATAAAAGACAAAACTGAAACACTTTTGGTTGCAAGGAAATCCCAGACCTTCCAAACATTACACTTGTTTCCTTTTCAAACTCTAAGCAGAAAATTGTCCGAGTCAATGTTCAATTTCAGATAATTTTGTGGACAAGTAATTTTCATTATTCAGCTATTGAAGAAGGTCACCTAAGTAGGTAATCAGAATAATTAAATTACCACCCCAGAAGTCCCTGTACTAGACCATGTTCAACAGTATTCACTTAGGTCATATTATGTACAATTAATATCACTGAGTAAATCTCCTGAAGTAGCGCTTTTTTGTTTTTGTTTTTGTTTTTTTTTTTTTAAATCAAAAAAAGGCATTGGTTACAAACTGCAGTGGCCATGAAAACTTTCATACTGCAAATGTGATAGATACTCACTTCGCAACGGACATGGCCCAGAAATGAGTGCAACAGGTAGATTCTCTTAAATGATATTTAGTATTCGTGAAAGGTTGCAGCCTCCTAGCTGTGCTCCCTGTGTGCAGTTACAGTGCTTTCCTGAACTGTGTCATTATGCTCTGCATGTTAATTTTAACCCATTATAACCCGGAAGAAGAACTTCTCAGGAAAATACAATTTCCATTGGCAATCATTTTATTCCTACTGTTTGACAAAGGCAATCCATGGCTATAGAGGTGATAGCAATGCACTTACATACTGGAACTTCCAAAGACTCTCAATTTATTTCACATCAGATGAGTAAAATAAAGCAACCTGTAAATGCAAAACAAGCTAAGAACTGAAAACAGATTTCCCAAATCTGAGCTTTGCAGGATGATAAAGGTAGCCTTTTCAATGCCTTAAAACCTACAAATTCACTCAGAAAATACTTCTGATTACTCAACATGTTTTATAAGACATCTGTAGTATGAGTTAGGATTTAGTTTTTAATTCCAAGATGTAGCCTACACAACTGAGAGAAGGTAGTAAGTAACATGGCTTTCTTTTGTGCTAGATACCTGATTCATTGGTCTTCTGCAACCTCTTTAGTGCCGCTGCATGCTACAAGTGCAGAGGAAGTCCTCGATTTCTGTTGAAACACTACACATGGAAATTATAGACATGACATATGTTAAGGCATTAAAAGATTACTTTTACATTACAAGGGACAGATGACTCAAACATTACACAAAAAAGGTGGAAAAAATACTAGCTTCACAAGATTAAGTAGATATTTCCAAACAAATACCAGCTTTTAAATCACCTCATTTTTATAAGCTTATGTTCATTTGCATTTCTTTACAATTAGTAATAGTATTTATTATTATTATCATGTGTTTTACACTTCAGAGTGCATGACACATCTGAGAGTTATGCTTTCCAGCTTTAGAGAGATTCCAATTTATCATTTCTTAATTGCCTGCTTGGAACAAAATCAAGGCAATTTCCCTTCCCATCTGACCAAAATAACGTTTGTTGGCCTTGATCTTCAGGATGCAATGTTTGAGAGAAGCATAGTGTCAGTCAAAGAGCTCAACAGAACCTTGCAAGGTATACTGAGCCAGTTGAATTAATAAAATTCTTAAATTCATACCAAAAAAAGACAGTAAAAAAGGGAATCCAAAATGAAAAATTATTTTTATAATAGACAAAACTGTTTTCTTAAGAAGAAAAACTACATGCAAGTATTCCAATAATAAATAACATGTTTTCAGAAAAGCAAAAATTTTACCTTTCGTAGCAGTGCTTTTGGAAAAACATTGATGCAGTGCAATTAATATTATTAGTGTACAAAATGGAAACCCTAGGGCAAAAACTAAACCAATAGTTTTGACAAATGAGGAATAATAAATAAAATCCTATCCATTATCTCCTGTCAGGAAGGGATAACAATGAAAAAGAAGGTTTGAGGAAACAAAGAATTTACTTAATAAATGGGCAACTCTCTAAAAGAACACAACAAAAGATTTTAAATCAATTAAAGAAGACTAATTATTTAAGCAACTGCACAATGATATCTACATCAAATACTCAGATGCTTAATATTAAGCACATACCAAAGTGATGTGCTGCATTAGAGCTTTCAGTGTCTGTACCATACCAATATCATAACACAGAGAAGCTACATCAGAGTTACTTGTGATAAAGATCATATTTTACAATGCAGTGGTGCGTTCCAAATTACTTCATGATTCAGGGAACTGTGAATCTGAATATTATATCAACAAACCAAGCAGTTTTCAGATTAAATGCTCTCAGCCACTTATATCTGAAAATTGGCAAGACTAAGTAACCAACATTAACATCAATTTTCCAGTACTGGAGAATACTGGTCTCACTAATGTGATAGTAGTAACTTGAAAAGATTCATTATAAATGTCTATTCATTTAAATGCTTTTTAAAAGGCACATGAATAAACTTAAACAATAAAAAGGAAAACTGTTCCTCCTTTGTGAATCGCCTTCTGGAAAGCAGATATGCAGTGGGGTGTATAAATACTGTGTATCCTCATGAAAATAACTTCCAGTAGTTCAATATTGACAGAAAGCCTTTGGAAACCATGGCTACCAGGCTAACTGAAGAGAAACAACAAAAGATGGATTGAAACTGTTTGAAAATAGCAGTCTCTCTAACTGCAAAATAAAGTACAAACTTCTGTAACAGTCCCTGCCTGTGCATCAGCTTACCTATCAATGCATGTGCTTAGTCCTTGGCAGGCTGTTTAGGGACCAAAAACATGGAGAAGTCCAGAACAGACCTGCAAAATCCTAACATTTTAAGTGTGATAATCTCTTTTTCTATATCTTCCCTATAGTTCATCCAAACTTTAACCTGTTTTCTTAACCTCAGGTGATCTTAAGGCTGGCGCATTGCAAAGGATTCGTTTTAGGAAAGGACATGCCCACAACTAAATTTTCCTTTATTTTTTCATTTCATTTGCTTTGTTCTTTTGTGTGTGTGTTTGATCTTGCAGGTGGTGTTTTCTCTCTTTTTTTTTTTTTTTCCCTCTTTACCAGATTCATTATTCTGCATTAAGCTGCATTGAACTACATTTGTCATCTATTAGTCCTATTACTGTCTGCATTGTTCCTCATTATTTACTGTTCTCCCTAATTTAGAATCACATGGAAATCTTGCTTTCAAAAGCATTATTCAATTCATTTATATGAATAAAAGTAGTAGAGGATACAACTCTAGTGATTGCTATACCAGCATCTCACTAATAACTTCTGTCTGATTTAGGAAAGAACAGCTTCGATTTCTCCTTTTGTCCTCTTGCAGAAATTCACTTTACTGAGTTTCTATGCTGTATTTGTAGTGTGGTTTAGAAGTTAACCTTTGAAAAAGAACTTATGCAATTGTGTCCTAAGCCATGTCCTGTCTTCCTCAGGCATACCTGCAGAACTATACCCTTTCACTTCTTAAAGAACAGCAAAAATTTTCAGACACTTGGATACCTGTAATGCAGAAATTGAAATAAAGAGGAAAGGAATTCCAGTGAGTTAGTGAACAGAAAGGTCTTTATTTCTTTGGGACCATAAGGTCCATTCATAACATTGAATATTGTACTTGTCACTAAAAATCCAGCATTTCCTGTCAGTTACTGTTACTAGCTTTACCTGTACTAACAATGTGAAATAAATATTTATTTGCATGAGCATTTAAACATAGCTAAGAAAGAGAAAAGAAGCAAAGCATAATATCACATAAACAAAAATAATACATTTTTAAACCTAGTAGTAAATTGGCAATTATGGATGTGATCAACAAGTTGCTGTTTTATTGTTTCCTCCTGGAGCCGAAAGACATATTAAACTAAGCTAAAGACAGAACTCTTGTCAGTGGTTAATCTCAGATAATGTCTAAAAATATAATTGTTTATGTCCCAGTACAATTCCTAAATTATGAAGAAAATCTTCATCAAAAGGACAGAAAATTTTGGTAAGGTGTCAGCCACCAGTGAAATTCCATGCCTTTGAAAACAAATAACACAACATAAAGGAGACCTGGCTACAGCTGCTAGAACCAGAAAAGATCAAAAAGAATGAGGGATGGAGATTACTCCAGTTTTCAGCTCTAGACAGCAGCAAAATTGAAATCCATGAGAGGTTTCACATGACTTTCATGCCCGAAATATTAGTAAATTTAGAGCAGTAATTTCTCCAGGCCTTAGGTTCCCAGCTGTGAAATGGGAATGCAAGCACTTCTCTAGTCATGCCCTGAAAATGATACTATCTTAAGTTTCCATTTTTTTATTCAGTGAGTGGTTCCACTTGCAATGTCCATGCACATAAGCCATTAACAATGCCTGCTTTTCTCTGAAACCCTTTGTGTATGCTATAGAGCTTGCTTTTCTTTTTTTTTTTTTCCTTCTGAAATTGCAAGGGATTTTAAAAGTTTGTGGCCTTGCTTGGTGTTTCTAATGAATCTAGCTCTGAGAGAACTGTCATATTTCTGGGTAACATTGCTTTTTTCCTAGCACAGGTGTTAATTCCTTAATAGCTTCCTGCTATTACACTAACAACTTGGGACATGTTTTTGATGATGTCTGGTAAACTACGTGTTTCTGTCATAGTCAGGTCACAATAATCTGTATCATGATGTTATGCAGCTGTTAGCTTTTCTATTTCAGGTCAGAGTTAATATTCTGCTTTGCTTTCTCACTGGTTAAGATCCACTTGGCATAAACCAAAAATCAATGCTGATGGTCCTGAGACCAGAAGAACTGAAAGAGCTGGAAGATTCAGTTCATTTTGAAAATGGCAAACATAGAATTAAAACTCAAAGTGGCATTTCAAGTAGTGTCCATTTTAGCATATTTTAGTTGGTTGGTTGTTTGGGTTTTTTTTATCTTAATGTTATCATAAAGTATCTCATTTTAATTTCTCATGTAGAAATAATAGCAAGGATATTTCTTCCCTGTGCCAATCATTTGGGGTAGTTTTTAATGTTGCTTTGCTCATATGTCTCTTTTTAACATTTTACAGTCCTAGATTTTTAATCCAATCTTTACATGCAACTGTTTTAATATTATTTTGATCACTCTTCTCTGAACCCTGATGGTGAGAATGCCTTATAAATCATCAGTGATAAGACAAATGTTTTGACATCATTGAAGTATTTATTAAGTGCTGCAAGGAGTGATAACAAAATGAATAAAAACATTGGAAGCCTATGAAGAAAGATATGTTTTATATAATTTGGCCTTTTGCAGAATTATTTGACGCTATTCATCTTCATCAAATAGATCAGATAGGCATGTTTTGGTGTGTTTTGGAGGTTTTATTTTGCAGGAGAAAATACTCTTGTTTTTTTTTTTTTTTCTCTGTCTGAAAAATCACAATGTTACAATTTTGCTCTTAAGACTGTATGGATTGTCTTGGTACTGAGGTCAATTTCACTTGTCTGAAATTCCCAGCACCATGATGAACATGTTTTTTAAAGATAGTTAATATATCTGCTGCCATGCAGTATAACAGTTTATTCACATTAAATTGCATACTTTTGTCAATATATCAGCCACTTCATTGTCAGACAGCTCCAAAACTATTTATTCTCTTCACTTCTTACTTCAGTTCCTGGCACCTTCATTCTTATTACCTGAAAAGATGAAGTAGGAAGGTACTTTTCCAATGGTGTGGTTAGACACATACAAAGAAATTATCAGACTTCAACGTGACAATGTCCTTATCTGATGTAGCAGCACACTCTTATTCTCTACTGCTGGACCAACAAAGCAAATAATTACTTGTGGGTTTCTCTCTCTGGTACTTGGGTCTTGCTTTTGCTTTTTGAAGCACAGGTCTGATCAGGTCCTCCCACAAATCCCCTTGCAGAGTTTGAACAGGCCCCATGCAACCTGGTGCTATGCAACCTGAAGAAATGTTGATCTGCCTGCACCAAATATTTGAACCCCTATTGCATATGGAAATTAGAATCAAACACATATTACTTACAAATTATGTAATACAATGAACATTCTTTCATTTCTCTGGGCAAATAATACTCTTCCCCTTTCTCAAACTAAATCAAACTGCAGAGTTACTAATAAAAATAAGTCATGAATCACAAAGTTAAGTTCTTTCTACATTAATTTTAAGCTCTTTAGGAGTTATTGGAGTCTCACATCATTAAAATTAATGCCAGTGGTATAGTATGCAGTTACTATTAAATTTACAGCTGGAAGATAACACTCATATAAAAAACCCACATTACTTTGTATCCATACTAAAGACAAAAATATGTAGATGCTGTTTACATTGCACAGTTGAGACAGGTAATGTTTTATTACAGGAAAACCTTTCATGCTGTAGGAAATCCATTCTGTAGTCACTGTTATTTTGTGATGCTATTTTGTCAAATAATTCTGCAAGAGGCCTAATTATACAAAAAATATCTTTTTGTAGAGACTTCAAATGTTTTTCTTAATTATCACTTCTTGCAGCAGTCAATAAATAACTGCATACACATATTTAACAGTGTACAGCATATTTAACTGTGTTCTGCTAGACTGACTTGAATAAAATGGAGCCAAATTACAGCAAGTGTGAACTCTGTCCCAGGTTCATCACCAAGGTGCAGGTAAGAAGGTATTGTCCATAAATTTGCTGTAGTTTAGGGACTGTACAAGGGAAGGAAGGCAAAAAATCCATTCAGAAACACACTGAAGTTTATTATCTGAAATTCACTATAGGAAAGGTTGCCTGAGAACCTGTCAGATATGTTAGATCCAGAGAATCCATAATTATCCCCTCAATACAGTAGTTAAAAAGGCATTTTTACTGAGGAGTAAAAAAAAGGAAAAAACAAATAAAATTTCCTTATAAAGTAAAAATTTGCAAAGTGTTTTACTCCGGTCTTTGATGTATGTCCCACCTCACTCGGCATGCTCTGACCAGGAACCAGTACTCCAAAGGTTTCTCACCTACCTCTGAATATGGTTTCTTTTGGTCCTTGTAAATCGTGAACGGCCTAAGAGGGGATGGTGAAAGGAAGTAGCCTTGCTTTTACAGGACTTGCAATGTCTCAACAGCCAGTGAAGAGTGGCTGGGCTGTTAAACCTATGAATTTGAGGTGAGTTTCTATGGTGCATTTCATAGAATAATAGAATGGTTTGGCTTGGAAGAGACCTATAAGGTCATCTAGTTCCAACCCCCATGCCATGAGCAGAGACATCTCCCACTAGACAAGGTTGCCTAAAGCACCATGCAGCCAGGTCTTGAACTTAAACAATGATGTGGCATCAACTTCCAAGGCAACCTTTTCCAGTGTCTCACCACCCTCAGACTAAAAATCTTCTTAATTTCTTATTGGAATCTACACTCATCCAGTTTAAAGCCATTACCTCTGATCCTATCACTATAAGCCCTTGTAGAAAGTCCCTCCCCAGCTTGTAGGCCCCCTTCAAATACTGGAAGGCCGCAATAAGGTGTTCCCAGAGCCTTCTCTTCTCCAGGCTGAACAACTCCAACTTTCTCAGCGTGTCCTCATAGGAGAGGAGTTCTAGCCATCTGATCATCTCTGTGCCAGTCCTCTGGACCCACTTCAACAGGTCCATGTCCCTTTGTGTTGAGGGCTCCAGAGCTGGATGAAGTACTCCAGGGGGGCTCTCACAAGAGTGCAGAAGAGGGGGAGAATCACCGCCTCTACCTGCTGGCCACACTTCTTTTGATGCAGGCCAGGATACAGTTGGCTTTTCTGGGATTGGATTTCATCTCCTCGCGCTCTTTCACTAGACATTTTATAATTTTTTTCCATTTTAGTGGAAAATTTTATGAAGACATACTCTTTAAGTCAATATTACTCAGAAATTGATCTGATTTTATGGAGTTTAGTGATATTTTTTCATATTATTTGTACAGTACCTACATTATACATGTACAAAGTATAATCAAAACCTCTCGGGGGATTTTTTAAGAAAAAGTCTTAACATTTTACAGTAGAATATTTCAACTAACAGTTTTTCATTTTGAGACCCAAACCCTTCAAATGGACACAGAAAATTTTTCTTTTAAAAATATGGATATGCTCTGGGCTTATTTAGAAAACAAACAAACACTGAAAATGCAATTATTTGCTTCAGATTAAACAATAAGTTTTGCTTAATTTAAACCATTTTATTTAGAAAAAGAAAACTATTTTCAATCAACTTGAATAGGATTACATTTGAAGGGGACTTTGAGCTAGAAAAGGGATGTAAGCTAAAATAAGAAAATGTATTATTCACATAGGTTGAATGTTATATAATCAGGTTTTTAAGTTTTGCTCTAGAGTCAAAGAACAAGATAGAAGCTTCCAGATAGTTACCTTACAGTTACTATCTAATGCTTAATGCAAGCATCATACTATAAACCATTGTAATCTACAGAGAACATGTATATATTTTATTTATATTTTTCTTATAACCGTTTATAAGTAGCATTTGAAACGGATACTACATGCTTGACAAATGTTTATCTTACACCCATATGTTCAGTCTAGGGAAACAAGATTTGAATCAATTTAGGTACAATAGGGACTAGTTATTTTTTTTATGAATCTAATGATGCTAAGCAAATGAAGATGAAAATAAACAAACTCCTTTAAGGAAGTCTTTATGTTATATTATCATTGAAATGAGTAGAAAATCTACCATCTTAAAACAATTAATCTTCCTTTTATAGCTTTGTCACTGTTGAAAAAGAAAAATCTACTAAAATGGCAATGATCTATTGAGGATTGCTGCACAAAGCAGTGTGTTGTTGATGAAGGCATTTAGGAAAAGAGAGTTCTCTTTCCTTTTTTTTTTTTTTTTTTTTTGAGACCAAACTTATATTAGTCTAGCCAATATTAGTCTTTAAATCTGGGGGGATGGGAGGTGTTGAATTACTTACTTTTGCTGCCATTTCTATAATTGCTGTTTAAAAAAATAACAATTAGGAGGTATAATCTTATTCCTGTTTGTAGAACTCTTTACACATATTGTTTCTTTTATTTTTTATATATATATGTTCATTTAGGAGCTCATCACCAGTGTAACGGTTTTTAATTCACTTCACATAAAATTGGCCATATTAATATTTTCTGATACCCAACTCCCCACCAAAATTATGAGTCTTAAGCTTTTGAAGCAGGTGCTAGATTTCTGGAAAATTATTAGTATTATGTGGAAAAAATTACCTTTCAGGTGAAACAGGGATAAATTTACTTAGGAATATGGTAGAATACATGGTAGGTCATACATTGTGTTTTAGTAGTTGTTGTTCTTTGTAAATATGGTTTCAAGTATGTAAATGTCTTGCATATATATATACATTACTTTCCATCACTTTGCCATGATTAATAGCCAAAAGTCTATCAATCAAAGATTCAAAATCATGTTTAAGGTCTCTTGGCTAGTCATAGATGGCAATGACACTGAGACCTCCCAGAAGAATCTCAAATTTCAACATAGATCACAAACTTGACTACTGTTACATTAGTTTAACTTCTATATAAAGGTTATAATCAAGGAGGACGTATGAGGAGTCTAATCTCCTATTTGGCTTTGTAAGTCCCTCCAGAAAGCTGATAGTTAAAAAAAACCTACTTTTTTTTCTTATTCCTGCTCTCATAGATCATACAAATGAACTTTAATTTGGCCTACTGGGGCAGTACTTGTTCTAAAATGTGATAAAACTCAAAATGATTCTGTAATAAGCAAATTAAATATTTCATTAGATATTTTAAAGGGATCCATAAAACTATTCTAGGATTAGCTAGACTTATTTATATATTAAATCATATACATTTGCTTAACCTAATTAGAAATAGGAAGTATCCCAGATTTCACTGATTGCTATAAAAATAGTCAGGGAAGATATTTTATTTGGTTTTTAAAAATCAATAAGGAACTCAGAGCTCTCTAAAAGATTATTTTTTACTATTTCTAAAGTCATTTTTTAGACTGATTAGAAATTAAGACAAAGGGGAATGATCAACTATTCAAAACATTGTCTCAATCTATTTGTTAACGTAAAGTCGCATTAGGATAAAACAAACTTTCAAGAGCTAAAGGACATAGAAAAATGCAAGCCACACAGCACTGCATTTTCCTGAGCTGAGAGGAAGTACAGAGTACATGGAGCAATGACAGTGTTTGTTACTAGTTGACAATGACATGCGGAGCATCCTAAGCAATAGTGTTTATCTCATAGAGCATCTGAATTATTCATAGATTCCAACAGTAGAATAAATTTATTGTCTCCTATAAGAGATATAAGAGGTTGATAAACTGCTTTTCTGACCTTGGAGAACTTTGTTGGCACATTAAGGGACTTTGATACATAGCAAGGTGCAGACACTCACTATGATTTGTTAGGTGCATTCTGCTGGGACTGCACTATCAGGTGAATTGAAAACAAAAAACCTCTCTCAAGAAAAAACCTCAACAAACAGCAGTGGATTCTTTCCCTGCATCCCTGTGGTAATCATCACCAAAGAAATGCACAAGGGGGAAAAATGCTGAATAACTTATTTTCTATTTGGTTTGGTTTGGTTTGGTTTGTTCTGTTTTGTTTTGGTTGGGTTTTTTTAGCATCTGGAGAATGGGAGATCCAATATTTTTTTCTTGTTTTCCCCTTTTCCAAGCTTCTCATGCTGGTACCAATGTATCTGTCCTATCCTGCTTTACTCACTAAGTATTGCTCTGTACTGAATACTGGGGTTCCAACAAATGACAGCAGGGCCTCAGAGAGTCTAGATCCCACCAGTAAGGAAGTAAGAACTTGGTTCTCTACTGTAGTACCAATACCCTTCAAATGTAAAGAAAGGGAGAAACTTGGTGGAGGAAAGGGATGCAGCTCAACTCAAAGGTTTCTTTCAGTGGATAAGGAGAGATACATTAATTACTGGCAATACAGGGTGTTTCAGATTATTCATCTTACTATCCAGTTTTCCATGTCTATAGATTTAGTCTACTACCTTAGTATCAGAATTTTTTCATTCTCTTCTGGCTGGATGAGCCAATACAGCTTACAGAAGTGGTTAAATTACCTGTTTTTCTTAACCTCAGGGACTCAAGAGTTGTAACTGCATATGCAGTGGCATCAGCACACAGAGCCTCCAGAGATCAGCAGTTTGCCTCAGAAAACTGCCATCTGTAACTCTGAATAATTAAATATAACTGATAATCAATCAGAAGCATATGGTTAGCATAACAGAAATTGAACTGTCGCTGAAGTCAGGGAAAAAGCTGCTTCACTGAGGATTAAGAAGATTGGATTTTGGTTACCTGCACACTATACTGCATGTGAATAAAAAGAGGATTTTAGTTTCCAGCGTAAGTAGTCTATTAATCCTAATAAATGCAACCATCTTTCCTACAGAAACATTTAACATGAGTTTAGTGCTTTTACCTCATTCTAATACTCCTGTCATAAAGTAGCACAAAAATAGTGTAGCATCTTAACAGGAAACCACAAGGCTATCTTCTATAAGCTATTGAGAAAAAAAAAAAAAATTGTTTTCAGCTTGAAAACATCAGGAAAAACATAAGAAGGTTAAGGGCTGAACTATGACCACCTAACTCAAGCAAATGAAAGCAAAGAAGCAAATGGTCCTGCTTCTAAGGCGTGTGAGATGCTGGTTGGGTAAATGTGACCAAGGCACTGATGCTTCCTTTACGACTATATTTTGAATAAGTAGCAGTCATTGTGTTGGTACAAACAAAGGACCGGATTGTAACATCTTATTCTTAAAGTTCACTGAAAATGCACATAAGAAGCCCTGTAGGTTGTCTAGCTTGGGAGATTCACCATGATGAGCACAGGAATTTATTATCTAGGCTACATAAATCAGTCGGAGCACTGGGGAAAGGTAAGGTCCTACACCGACTCCAAGACAGCAAACAACAAACAGTAGCAACAAATCAGGAGGAAAACAACTTCTGCCAAGGGCTACAGTCTCTTCCTTAACAATGAGTTGCTGGTAGTTCTAGCAGCTACTGGCAACTGCTAGCACACCTGTATTTTGATGCTGTGAACTTATAAAGGTAAAGTTTTGCCTACATCCTTCTTCCGTCTTCCTGGTTTCTCTAGGAAGAGCCTACTTTTGTTGAAAGAAGCCACTTGATCTTTCTCCCATTTCCTTTATCCCATTATTGTTACTCCCTGTGGGACTCCACAGTCCAAATCAGAATAAAAAAAGATCGATCTATCTATCTATTCTAAAAGATGGGATACCTACATAGCTGTAAAATTTGGTTAGCTCTACACGCAACTAACAAGGACCAGTGCATTAGATATATTTGTAAATACAAACACAGGCACAACTATGTAAAATGGGGGTTTATTCACTTTGAGGAGTATGTGTTCATAGACCCAGCCCTGGTAATACTGCATGCTTGAGCCTTAAGGGAATGAAAATGCCAAGGGGCTAGTTATGCATGCCTCTGACAATGAATAATCAGCAAGGGATTGACAGTAAGCATAGGTAATTTGATTGAATAGACTCTCCAGGTTCACATGGACAATTCAGAAGGCCATTATACTTGTTTAATGAACATGAGTAGAGTAATAGAGATCATTCATTAATTCACTACATTAATTGAAGCCAGAACTGTTACCTTTCGTCTTTGTTTAATTCTGCCATTATCTGACCTAGCTTTATATTGTTGATATATTTAATACTCTGAGAACTGTTTCATCTGTTTCATGTTGACTCTTTGATGTATTATAAAAAAATCCAATACAATTTCATTAAGAACAGGGCTGGAGTGGGATAAACAGTAACTCCAGTTCTAGTACTATCTATATTTTATTTTAATTCTCAGTGTATAATGTTCTTCCTGACCTTTTAGAAAGCTCTATTAAATTAAATTAGGATACTCTATTTCAATTGGTCTATGTTCATATTGGCATTTCTAATAAACCCTAGAAAACGAAAATATTTATAATTTAAGCTTGTCCATCACCAGATTCATGCAGCAATTGCAGACATTTTATGGAAAAGAATACATATCTTTCAAGTAAAAGTGAAAAAAATAACCTCTGTAACTTTACAGCCTTTCATGAGGTAAAATGAATAGGGTTTTTTATCCATTAAGACCTTTTCTAGGTTCCTTTCTTTCTGACACTTTTGGTTCCAAACCTGAACTTTGGTGGCTACTGAGATAATATGTGAATTTGCTCATTTATTCATTTTTTGGATAGTCCCTAGCCCTGCCTTTGCTTTAGCTGAAAAGACTGATGGCGTGTTAACACTTCTGAGGTTATTTGTTCTTAAGTACATCTTCTAGGTTATATGTCATAATGACAAGCAGCCAGCATTGTAGGTGCCAGAAACATTACAGCCCTGTAGCAGGGTTACAGTTCATAGACTAAATCAGCTCAGAAGATATATGGGTGGTCCAATGATTGCTGAGTGCTCAGTCCAGGAGTTTAAAAGAGAGAATCAATGAGCTGCAACTGTGTAAAATAGGGGTCAAATATGTACAGCTGAGGCTCCACATATATCAGATAGGGCTATGTTTTCTCTTCTGGTGTGTAACATTTGTTACTGAAATGTGGCTCAGAAACACTCTGTTAAAAGTAGATTGATATTAATTAATTCAGATTACTGTCTGCTCTAGAAGGCAGGAGGATAGCAGTGCAGTTCTGAGCCACCTTCAGGATATTGCTATCTATATAAAAATCTAAATATCAACTCAAAATTGTCAAGCAGACATTCAGTCAAAACTCTTTCCTTCACTAACTGCCTCTTGGTTTTGTATCAGTAATTTGCTTGCCAGCACAATCTGTTCATCCAGTCATGTCTTCCTTTCTTTTTCATCTACATGATTTTCTACTCTGTGTTCTACTAGACTGTTGAAACTATTTCAGGTCTTGATAAGTATTTCTGCACTGATAAATAATATTTTCTTTATGGTCTTGATTCAATTTCTTTTACATGAAAAGAAACCTTATACTGACTTAGAGAGACAAAAGCCCAAATTCAGGTGGACCAATGAGAATTCAAGAGCCTCATAAGCTCAGCAAATCTAGCTTACCTCCAACATGGGAGAGAACATGTTTGGAGAAACAAAATGTTGGTTCAAACCATCAAATCCTTTAATTCTCTCACTCTAACAGCTGCTGTCTTTATTCATAAGACTCTATAAGGATTCCAACATTGATCCACTGTGGGCTTCCATCCTCTGCATCTAGAGCAAGATAAACTGCTTCAGAGTCCTTAAAACTGAGTTGCTATTTCCCCCACTGTAGATTGGAGATGTTTTCACAGTGGAGTTTGATCTCAGACCTACTTTCACCATAGAGGAGCCATAGTCCATGTAATCATCACTTTTTTTGAAGGGAAATATAGATTTCCTTTGCAGTGGTTGTGGTGATTGTGGGAAGGGTGCTTTGAGGATGCACAACTGCTACAATGAGAAAGATGGAGCATGTTTGATCTTCCCATTCATGGAGTGAGGACTCTAGCTGCTGTCCCTCTGAGAATTTGTGAAGTCAAGGTTTATGAATGTTTGGGAAATTGAGGTAAGAAGAAATTTAAACTAAGGAATGGAAATAAAGGAGGTGAGAAGGGTTATTGTACTAGCTCCTTGAGTTTTAGCAAGGGAAAAAACCCACAAAACCAACAACTTAGATTATTCTGTGAATACAGAATTAAAGCAATGCCATTAAGGAAAGGAAATGCCAGCTAGAAAATACTGTTATTGATAAGAATAGTAAAGGTAGACAGTATAATTTGAAAGGATTATATTTAATCTTGTAAGAAAATTGGATATGATCATTAATGCTGTTGTAGGCAGCTCAGAATTAGGAAGGAAGAATACAGATAAAACAGGGTTGCTGAGAAGGGAGTGCAGGTTACTTAACTGATTTTTAAGAAGGGTTTGGGCAATTTCATGAAAATAACTATGATTATGATATGGTTATTATCAGAAGGACTAGATGCCCAAGTCATCTTATTCTTATTCTGTCCCCTAAAAATTGTAGAAATATTGCAGAAAAAAAAATCTGATTATTAAGAATAACTAGATGCTAGATACATCTTAAACAGACTTTTAAGAGTGTTCATCTTGCTTTCATTATAAGTATTAATCTTTTATTCAGTGCTTAAAAGCTCCATTACTGTTTACAACACTGGAATGTGTAGTAGTAAATGTACTTTTTAAACTACACTTAATCCTCTCTGGTTTAAATTGAGGACTTCATTCCACTGGGTTGGAGAGATAATTTTGAAGTATTGGAGATAGATTTTATTTATGCTATGGGCCTTGATGTTTAAGAAAAGAAGTGGATAGATAATAATTCTGCCATTAGAATCTTTTATAACTAATTTTGTTACTTTAGCTACTAATGACATTTTATTAAGATGTAGCTTTTAGCATGACATAGAAAACCATTACACCTTATAGCATGGGGTAAAAAGACTTTCAGGTTAAAAATAAAAATTTGGAAAAAAACAAAAAACAAACAAACAAAAAACAAAACAAAAACAAAAATCAAACAAACAAACAAAAAAACCACACCTTTTTATTAAGCCAGAAAATACAGCCAAACAGTGTATAACGTTGATATCTTGATATTAGTTCAGTGTGAGTATACCTGCCAGGAAAGAAGAATGAAGTATTCTATAAACTGACCAGAGGATCAGGATTTGACCCTTAAAAAAAGCTTTTCTTTCTGCTGTTATGTCTCAAAAATTTAATCTGTTGCATGAGGTCTTCACAATAAATGTTTTCACTAGTGAGAGGTGAATCTTAAATGCCAAGCATGTTTTTTAGGTCCTGTTCCTGTTCGATAAATGGGTATTGGGATAGAGCTGGTTTGATTCACCACACGCAGCTAATTGTTGAATAG
The DNA here is from genome assembly GCA_024605025.1 of Megaceryle maxima. Classification (NCBI taxonomy): domain Eukaryota; kingdom Metazoa; phylum Chordata; class Aves; order Coraciiformes; family Cerylidae; genus Megaceryle; species Megaceryle maxima. The sequence goes on from JANHGN010012069.1 coordinate 41,882, forward strand.
TTAACCACTGAGTCTAAACTAATCATTTAGCTTCCTTCTGCAGCACATAAAGATAGAAAGATATTCTTTTCAGAGAACATTTTTTTTTCACTATTCTAAATACCTCTTTTGATAATGAGCTTCTGGGAGTGATTTCCTCTCTCTCTCAGTAGACTAGAAATCCAGATCTAAATTAGTCAATTCAGATTAAAAGCCTGACAAGATGGCTGACAGAAGATGAAAGTCTCCCAGAAAAACCAAAGCCAGGAGCTTGTAAGGTATTAAATTCTCAGTAAAATCAATAGATGACAATAAGATGAAAGAACCTACGATAGTTTCTGGACAGAGTCCTACCTGGAACAGCAGTGAAAATATAAGGGTGGTGAGGGAAATGAAAATGGACCTCTCTAGGCCAAAACTGGCAATGAGTTAGCTGCATTTTCTCTGTGACCTTTGTAATAGAAATCATACTATATGGGGAAAAAGACTTATAGTATAGTAATTATGTTTTCACCTGATTGGAAAAGAGATCTTTTGAAAGACTGTATCAAAACTAGACCTTTCTCCAGAAAATCATCTGAATGCATCATGGCATTTGAATGTATATACATGAAGATCAGTGTTTTTTCCTGAGTATGGACCACAGTGAGAACCATTTGAAATAACCCTAATTATGGGCTGTACTTGCATATAAGATTTTAAAAGCAATGCACAAAAGATAAACTCCAAAGAAAATTTACCCAGGAAAATATTAGATACACCAAACTATAATATTTTCCTTACACCAAATTAAACAAATATAGTTGATTGAATAAGCCAACCCAATGCTGTTAATTTCTTTTACTTGTTAAAGCAAATCCATTGTTTCTGTCTGTAACTATAGCAGCCTTGTTGTACTGTTTGCTTTTAACAGTTATTCAGTCCTGTTCCCAGATGAATCAATTATTTTAGCTTGGGAGCAGGACTGAACCCAGCTGCTTCAATTCCTCCCATTTTCACTTGATCTGAACTCTCACAAATTTCTGCTGTTGCAATTTAGAAGCACCCAATAGATTAAAATATTTTTGATCTGGATCTTTGATATGGACCTTGGAATCTGGCTCAAGGATATTCAAACTTAGTGCAAGGCATTCAGCCCAACAGGCCAGAAGTTAGGCAAAAGGGTTGAACTAATTTTTATGCAAACTAACAAATGAAAAGGATTCTTTCCAGATCTCAAGCAAAGATACAAATTTTGAAAGCCTGCTTTTCTGATAACTCACAGAACACATCGAACTCATTGGAATCTTAGCTTTCTCAGAAACTCTGAAAATTAAATTGCTATTACTCAGTTTAAATATCAAATCACATTTTATACTTAGCAAAAGTTAGAACTTGATCACAACAGCTCATTTAATATAAAAGGCATGCGAAAGAGGCACTAGCTCCTATATTCTAAAATGCTTTATAACCCAGCCCAAGTTAAATAATTCAGATTTGGTACTTTAGCTAAAGACTAAGGGACAAATAAATTTCTTTATGCATATGAATAGGAGTAAAGATCACTGAACTCTGCCTTTCTTTCTACAGTGGCCCTAAAAATCTATATAAGGGCTATAAACATGCTTTTTGGTTATGCATGCTGAAAGTGGAATTCACATCTGGTATGAGTGCTGATCATCATCATGAATCTGATATGATCATAAGGCTGATATCCTGGTGGGAGTCTGCTACAGACCACCTGACCAGGATAAAGACACTGATGAGACAACACTTTAACTGGCTTTTCAGAGATGAGGCTTATAGGTAAATTAAGGTGCAGAGAGACAAATTATATCTAACACTGAATATAAAAAGGTCAGGTGATAAAATGAACGCCTCTGGAAATGTATCTCCACTATTAGGCTAGTTTTTAGCAAAATGTTCTTTATTTACATCAGTTTCTTGCTTTAGTCTATTGTTTAAAAGACAGATTGTTAATTCATTCATCAAAATAATAGTTTTAGTCCCTAAAAGATGTATTTTATGTACAAGTAGATGTGGCACTTCAGAGAATGGTCTAGTGACCATAGAAGTGTTAGGTAGAAGATTGGACTTGATGATCCTGGAGGTCTTTTCCAACCTTGATGATTTTATGATTCTATGAGATATTCTTTCAACAACTTGGAGATGTCTCACATTCACTAGGCCTTGTTCTCATGGGAGACTTCAACCTACCAGATGTCTGCTGGAAGTATAACACAGCAGAAAGGGGGCAGTCCAGGAGGTTTCTGGAATGTGTGAATGACAACTTCCTGTTGCAGCTGGTAAGCAAGCCTACCAGGAGTAGTGCCCCAGTAGACCTACTGTTTACAAACAGGGAAGGGCTGGTGGAAGATGTGGTGGTTTGGAGGTCATCTGGGGCACAGTGACCATGATGTGACAGAATTTTCAATATGTGGTGAAGTTAGGAGGGCCTTCAGTAAAACCTCTACCTCAGACTTCCGGAGGGCTGATTTTGGTCTACTTAGGATGCTGGTTTGGAGAGTCCCTTAGGAAGCAGCCCTCAAAAGCAAAGGGGCCCGAGAAGGCTGGGCTTACTTTAAGAATAAAATTATGAAGGTGCAGGAGCAGGCTGTCCCTACGTGCCAAAAAATGAGCCATCAGGGTAGAAGACCAGCCTGGTTGAGCAGGGAGATTTTGCAGGAACTCAGAAGACAAAAAAGATTATATCAACTTTGGAAGAAGGGGCAGGTGAACCAGGAAGCATTTAAGGACATTTCAAGGTCATGTAGAAAGAGAATTAGAGATGCAAAGGCTCTTCACTTAATCTGGCCTATTCTGTCAAGAATAATAAAAAGTGTTTTTATAAATACATTAATAACAAAAGGAGGGCCAGGAAAATCTCCATTCCTTACTGGATGAAGGGGGGAACATGGTAACGAAAGACAAGGAAAAAGGCCGAGGTGCTCAATACCTTCTTTGCCTCGATCTTTAAGAAAAAGACTGACTATCCTCAGGGCAACTGGGCTCCTGAGTTTGTAGGCAGGGATGGAGAGCAGAATATCCCTCCTGAAATCCAGGAGGAAGTAGTTAGTGACCTGCTATGCCACTTAGATCTTAACAAGTCTATGGGTCCAGATGGGATTCATCCTAGGGTGCTTAGGGAGTTGGCACAAGAGCTAGGCTGCTCTCCATCATTTATCACCAGTCCTGTCTAACCGGGGAGATCCCAGATGACTGGACGTTGGCCAATATGACGCTTATCCACAAGAAGGACTGGAAGGAGAATCCAGAAAACTATAGGCCTGTCAGCCTGACTGGTGCCTGGCAAGGTTGTGGAGATCATACTGAGTGCCATCAATCAGCACGTACCAGACAACCAGGGCCTCAGGCCCAGCCAACATGGCTTTAGGAAAGGAAGGTCCTGCCTAATCAATTTGATTTCATTCTATGACTGGGTGACCCATCTGGTAGATGAGGGGAAGGCTGTTGGTGTTTACCTAGACTTCAGCAAAGCCTTTGACAAAGTCTTCCACAGCATCCTTCTGGAAAAGCTGGCAGCCCATGGCTTGGACAGGTGCACCCTTTGCTGGGTTAAAAACTGGCTGGATGACCAGGCACTGAGAGTGGTTGTGAATGATACTGCATCCAGTTGCTGTCCGGTGACAAGTGGTATCCCCCAGAGATCACTACTGGGCCCAGTTCTATTCAACATCTTTACTGATGACCTGGATAAGGAGATTGAGTGTACGGTTAGTAAATCTGTGGATGACACTAGGTTGGGGGCGAGTGTTTATCTGCTGGAAGGTCAGGAGATGTTGCAGAGGGACCTGGGCAGGCTGAGTCAAGGGGCTGAGAACAATGAGATTTAAGAGGACCAAGCGTAAGGTCCTACTTGGCCACAGTAGCCCCCTGCAGCGCTACAGACTGGGGGATGAGTGGCTGGAGAGAGGCCTGGAAGAGAGGGACCTGGGAGTACTGGTTGATTACCAGGTGAACATGAGTCAGCAGTGTGCCCAGGTGGCATAGAAGGCCAATGGCATCTTGGCCTGTATCAGGAATAGTCTAGAAACTCTGCTTGCAAGATACTATGATACCATGATTCTAGGATACAAGGATTCTAAGATTCTAAGGTTCTAGAAGCCTAGGATTCTAAGATTCTGTGATTCCACAGATTCCAAGGTTCTTGCCTTTTAACATTACATGCTTCTAAGAGTCTAGGATTCTATTATTCAATAGTTGCATGATTCTTAGGCTCTAAGATTCTAGGATTCTTTGATTCTTATTCTAGGATTCCAAGATTCCAACATTCTAGGATTCTATGAAGCTATGATGCTCTTGTTCTAAGATTCTAGAAACTGCTTTCAAGATACTAGGATACCATGATTCTAGGATACAAGGATTCTAAGATTCTAAGGTTCTTGTATTCTAAGATTCTCTATTTCCAGGATTCTAAGGTTCTAAGGTTGCATTCAGCAACCAAGGCTGGTGAAGGGACTGGAGGGAAAGTCTTATGAGGAGAGGCTGAGGAAGCTGGGGTTGTTCAGCTTGCAGAAGAGGAGACTTAGGGGGACCTTCCCTGAAAATAAGTTGTAGTTGGGTGGGGGTTGGACTCTTCTCCCAGTCAACTAGTGACAGGACAAGAGGACATGGCCTGAAGCTGCACCAGGCAAGGTTTAGGTTGGATCTTAGGAAGCACTTCCTCACGGAAAGGGTGATAGAACACTGGAATGGACTGCCCAGGGAGGT
>JANHGN010012069.1:48166-69570 GCA_024605025.1 Megaceryle maxima
AACCAAAACAAACAAAAAAAAAAAAAAAAAAAAAAAAAAAACCCAAAAAAAACCCCACACACAAAAAAAAAACCAAAAAAAAAAAAAAAACCCCCCCAAAACAACCCCAATTTGGCTTGGTTATCATTTTACACTTTTCACATTAATGACACCAAACCTTTTTTGAGAAGATCCTGGACTCTTTCAGAAAACAAGTAATACTGCCACTTGCTTTCTGAAGATCATTGTGCACAAACTCTCACAGATCTCTGAATTACTTCAGGAATAATTTCCTTAGATATTAAAGATGCTGTACAGAGTTTTCAGATTTAGTTAAGGCCAGATGAATTGTTTTATTTTTTGTCTTATGTGTGATATATGGATGTCCACTCACATACTTATGTATCCTGCATGTAGTTTCCCTTCTCTTAGGGAAAAGTCTGTCTGTCATGCCCTATGAACTTCACATTAACAACAAATGATGGAAGTTACACTTAAAAAATATCAGACTAGCCTTCTGTGTGCATTCAGAAAGACTAGATGTGTTTGACACAGTAACATTATTTTTATATAAACCATCTAGCCTTACGATGCTGAAAGCCTTGTTAGATCTAATTGTCTGACCCTTTTTCTCCTCTCTTTTTTTTTTTATTTTTTGTAGACGGTATACAAGATTTTATTTTAATTGGTTGTTACATTGCAATTCTGCTGTGGCCACCAAGAGATCTTAGTAAAAAATGTGTTACATCACAATGTTATTCTCATTTCAGTCAGTAAACGCAATTTTAATGGAGACTGTTTATTTATTTTATTTCATTTTGAGGGAAAATTAAGTGGGGAAAAAAAGCAAAGAAAAAGAGTGTTGTTTTTTTTTTTTAAATCATTAAAAAATAAGCATCTTCAATTCTACCCATTTCTGTGACATAAAAGATAGTATATTTTAAGCAAATACTCATCTTGACTTCAAGTCCTTCCTTTCCTGACTAATCAATGCCCCCAAAAACAGAGTTCAGATGTACAGAAAAATTCAGTCAAGACCTATGTGTGTCTCAAATATCACTGTATTGATAAATAAATTCTGGAAAGAATGGCTTTTCTCTTATGGCTGCCTGCTTTGACCTAGACAGAGAACAATGGAAGAAGACAAAAATGGTACCTTCATTATTCCTGTAATTAGTGCAGCTCAGAAGATTCTGAGCTTTATGCGTGACTTTCAATCATTTACCTCAAAGCCTGCAATTCCGCATTAGAACCAATGAAGCAATTCATGGAGTAAAGTGAAAATTCCCTGTGAGTGAGAATGACAGAATCTGTTCCTCAGAACGAAGTAAATAGTTTTAAGTTGGGCTGTAAAAGGCTGCTTGAAGCTTTTCTTCAGTGAGCTTTTAATACAGGTGCCAAGTGACAGAAAAATTTTTCACTGAGAAAACCTATAAAGATTGTGAAATTTTAGGGCACATCACAGTACAGAGATTCTGTACCCCAAATGTCTTATAATGGGAATACATACCACAGGATAAAAAGAAATCAGTCACATTTTTTTTCTATAATTTCTGAGTGACTGCTAACTTTTTTACATGGTCTCAGATTAATGCTTAAAAGTCAGCTATTTTCCTACCACAGTCACAATTTAGACAAAGATCAATCTTTCTGCAAGATATTAGAGTGAAACTAAAAATTACTATGTCCTAGCAGGGTTACACCTTGTTATGCTGATTTAGGTGAGACACTGAAGATGCCATCTTCACTTTTTTTACCTGTAAAATTAAACTAATCGTACTTATTTATAACACCTCATTCTCTGCCTGACTTTTCAAGAACAGGAGCTGTTCTATATCATGAGCCTGTACCTGACTGAATAAAACTCCTATATGGAGTAGGTGAACAGTACTAAAAGTACTTTAGTCTTAGAGTTCAATGTAAAGGTCATTCAAAAGAGCACAAAACTAAACCACAAAAACATCAGAATACTTCTGTTTCACTTACTTTTTTGGGCTAGAGGTACCTTAAAGTGCAAGGAGAGCTATCTAGCAGTCCCTGTTTTTCCATACTAAATATATTCATGACAAAAGTCATAATTTTTAGGCATGCCTTATAAGGCCTTCTCTGTGTGTACGTGTAGGAGGGGAGGATTACTACTCAACACAAAATCCAGACTTTCAAACTAAGTGAAAACATAGTGCTCATCCTCTAGTGACTTGGGCAAGCAACAAATGGACCCTCCCTTAAGGACCTGCTGATAGGCTGCACTGTGTTTACTTTTCTGGGCAATTTCACTTAAATAAAGCTTTAAGCAGGTGATTTAGTTCCTTAAGTGAGTCTCAGACAGATTATTCTGGCAGGTGGTCTTCATTGCCAGCATGCTTGATTTGTACAGTAAACCTTCTATTCGTGGATAACTTTCCAGTTTCAGCCTCCCTAGAGTACTGCTCTTTCAAGCACCACTTTTACACCCTCTTATGTAGATGAAATTCAAGCTGGCTAGGACTCCTTTTGCATTCTTGTATTTAATTTTGACTGCACTGTAAATATGTGAATAGAATCCTACACGATGATGAAGGCAAATACGCTACTCCCAGCTGCCTTAAGGGTTCTTCACCATCAATAAAAGGCAGCAGATGGGCCTGTTTGCTTGTTTGTTTTAAATAGAGGGAGAAAGCAGAAGAGATTGTGATATTTTATCCTGTGTTGTATGGGGCATTTGGGGTACAGAGGTCCAAGTAAAGACTGCCTCAGACTTCTGCACTTCAAAAAAATGCTTGTGCTTGTGTGAGGAAATATTTCCACCTGTGATTTTTTTCTTTTCCAACAGGAAATATTTCCGTATGATTCCTTTCACCATTCCTCATCCAGTGTTTCAAATATTTTGGGAAATGTTTTGTCTGTGAATTGCTAAGCCCTTAAAAATTCTGATCCATTCTGTGTTTGACAAAGCTGTTTGCTTCAGGTCAGCTTCAGGCCCATATTTTAATAAAAATCCTCCACTCTCTTTGAGGCACCAAGGCATATCACACCGTGAGAGAAGAATAAAAGAGTTAAAACTCAGACATGTGACTGGGTGCACTGGTCTATGTTTCATGACCCAAAGACTGTCAAAGATTGGGCTTTACTCTAGACTCTGTTTCTTGCTTTCTGATTTTTGTGTTATACATTGATATTGATATTCATTTCCCCAGCAAAAGAGATTGAGTCTTACTCTCTGCAAAATTGTGTATGTACTACAGTTTTGTTTGCTGATGCAGCAGATGCTTTGAGAAGAATAAAATGCTATTACTCTGTCAATGAAAATACTGGCTAGACTATATTATGCTATTCATAATATTTTATTTTGATCCTGGGTGTATTAAAATATAATTTTTGGGTTGGTTTTGTTTTTTTCTTTTCTTCTTTCCTTTTTTATTGTTTGTTTGTTTCTTTGTTTTGTTCTGTTTGTTTCAGTTTGGTTTTTTTGTTTGTTTGGGTTTTTTTGTCTGATGTACTCCATTTTCTCAAACAGTCATGTCTATTACCAAAGGATAAAGGCTAAATAAGCAGTCATAGCAAAATAGTGGTATCTATCTGTATGTCTAACCTCTAAATGTGTATTTAACTCACAGATCGATTTTAAAGGAGCTTAAAGGATTTAGATACCTCATCTTAGTTGTTATTCATCTATCATTTTCCACCATCTTTTTTTGCACAGATTCTCCATAAATAAAATGTAGATTTTCTGCCTGAAGCTGAGTGGAAAACTGTGGAAAACTACAAATCAAAGCAAAATTCCCATGTGCTAGAGCTGTTAAGTGCACTCTAATCTCTTTCTCTATAAAAATGTCACCCTCATTCATTATCCACTCTTTTTCTTACTGAGATGAAAGACGGGAAAACTACTTCCCTGTCCAGGGGTGGTCAGGAAGCCTTGAGCCTAGACATCAAAGACAGGAAAGGAGGGTGAAGAGACAAAAATCAGGGAGAAAAGGGAAATAAAAAAATCAAAATCAATTAAATAAAAAACAAACAAACAAACAAAACCACAAACAAACAAAAGGACTTTATTTCTGTGAAAATATTTATTATTACATTGTATTATTGAGGTGGGAAAAAAAAAGTATTTGTTACAAAAATAGTGCTTTCTATTAAATGGTGCTTTTTATTAAAAATTACCTTTTTCTCTGGGATGCATAATTTTATATCTAAAAGAAGGAATTTCACATGAAACCAACTTGTAGTGTGCAAAGAATTTTGATATAAAATTTCCTATCAGTTAGAAATCATAGATACATTATATGCTGTACTTGTTCTTTTCTGCTTGAAGTTTATTCCCATCTGGTGAAATATCAGATTGTCACTATTGTAGCTGGTTTCTCAGTAAGTGACTTGCCCAGTGTCAGCCAGGAAACATGAGGCAGAGGCAGCAAAAGAAAGCATTTTCCCAGTCCCAAGTTTCATGATTTAATTACTTCTCCATATTTTTATTGACTGCATTCCTATTAGCAGTCCTCTCCTGCCTCAGTGTTACCTTTAAGTGAAGAACAATTGTAACCTTAGATACCTGTTTACACACTCCCACAAAGACTTAGCAGTTGCTATTTTCATCAGACTAAAAATCCTATTTCCTGCTTACCTACAAGTTAAAGCAGAATGTTACTTGTTATAAGATATGAAAACAGGCTGTTGTCTGGTTATCAAGGTAAGATGCTTGTGTTTCTGCCTTTACTCCATTTTTCATTATTTAGACCTCATGTGCATAACCATCCAAGCGGAAGATGAAATGGTTATTTATGAGTAAATTGAAAGTAAGGCACGACGCTCCCACAGCAAAGTAGGGTTCAACAGTTCCACTTAGAGCAGAGTATCAGAGAGAAACAGCGATTGCCAAAGTGAAATCCTCAGCTATGGTGTGATCTTCTACAAGCTGTGACAAAGCTAGAAGTTACAGCTGTGTCAGTAGGGAGAGGGAGGAGGCCAGCACTTGCTCACAGTAGCCTCCTCATGCATCACTGTCAAGCAGCCTGTAAAGAAAAAGAACCAAATCCTCACTGTGAAATTGTTTCTCAGATTCAAGCAATAGCAGCAGCAATGCAGTCTGCTGCTCTTGTAGAAAAGGTGTCAGCAATGGAAGCAAAGGTAGCCCCATGAAAACAGCTACTTGCTGAACCTGTTTAAAGAATATCTGTACAATGTTAGTAAAAAAGGTGCACAGCATAAAGATATGGGAAGATTATATTAAGCAAGTGCAGAGGTGAGGCATGAGAGAGAGAGAAAGACAGTGCTTTGAAAGACAAAACACTTCCGCTAAATTTTCTTATCTTATTGGATTGCCCACAACTGAGTCTAGGGCCATGTGGTTGCAGGTCATCCAGCATACACTGCAAGCCAGTGAGAAACAGACCCCACAAGGGGTACCCATCTGTTCTTAGGGACCAGATTACAAAAAAAAAAAAAAAAAAAAGCTGACCAACCTAACTTACAATAATTATCATCAGTTATAATACTGTGAAAAATGTTTCTGTCTGGCTCTGTTAGAACTTCTGGTTTGCAATGCTCTGGGCTTCCTGAGCAAGCAAGGCTAGGGATAATCAGCACCAAGCCTGGGGTCCTCATAAAGAAATTATGGTCTAACAAGTTGGTGCAGATTTCTGTCTTCTTTAGTCCTAATAGTAGAAGCTATTTAATGTCAGATACAAGAGCTTACAATGTCATAGAGAATGATGCAACGAACCAGTTTAAGCATATCTGTGCAAAATATCTAATTTACATAGGCCCTGCGTGCCTTGTAATTAACTTCGACCAATTTAGTTATGGGGATTTGCTCTGAATCTGCCTCATCTGATCCTTGTCCAGGAATTATGACTCTAAAGAGAGAAGGATGTGATGCGGTGGTGTTTCCTGTGCATATTAAGGTTGCTAATGTCTTTGAAATGAACAAGACAGACGGTTTAGCCCATCTCAGCATTTCTCAACTATGTAAAAGGATCACCCACTCCATGTCACTGTAGGTTTTAATTTCAGTTTATAGTTTACTGCTATTTGTCACTATTCAGTCACTACAACTGCAATGTATAAAAATAAAGGCGAGCACTTAAAACATTGGCTTAAATACAATCACTAATGCTATAGTTTTTTACTGTCCTTTATTTAATAGTAGCATCCAATAAATAACTATTGCTAATAATAAAAGTAGAACTTTAATTGAAGTAAATGTCATTTCCACAGAAACATAAACAATGTGTTTATGAGAAGACTATGCTGTCATATGGTATAAATTTTTATATACAGCAGGCTGGACAATAAAAATGTAAGCTCCATAGCAGAAAAAGGGGCAGGATGTCTGCATATTGAGAAAGTATGGAATTGCAAGATCTGTCCAGAATTCACTATTAATATACTTACTGTGCTAGTGGTTGTTTAAATATTCTTTCCTTTCATAGCTTACCTCTGAATGCTCAGGCCACTTGCATAAGCATGCTGGTTTTGTTTCTTTGGTTTCTTTCAGTTGAAAAAAATGGGAGTTAAGTTCACAAAAGCACCTGTTTCCTGCTTCAACAAATTAGTAAACTCCCTGGTTCTAAAGAAAGGTTCTCTAACTTTCATAAACATACTTCTAAACAGGCAAACTATTTAAAAATAAATTCCAGATACATATTTATAATTATGCTTATAAACTTAATTTCTTCCATCAGTGTATATATTGACTCTTATAGATTCATGCCAAAACATGTCAGCTGACTAGGAGAAATCCTGCTGTTACCTTTGTGGGACAGGTTATTAATTTGTTGTGATGAGTGTCTTTTCTTAGATGTTGTGAACAAAAATAGTTATATTTTTATTAAAACTAGAAAGAATTAGGGTTTTTTTTTTTTCCATTTTATATTGCACAATGGAAGATTTTGGGAATTAAAAAGGTCTTGTATGTTCATTAATACAGTCTTTATTGATATTCCTAAAAGCAAATATAAAATATGCCTAGGCAGATTTTGACTGTGGATTAAAAAATATTTTCATTCAAAATACTAAAAAATACAGAAGTGCACAGTACTCAGAAATATTTCTTTAACAGCATGTTTTGCAGCTGAAAGACTGTAAAAGTACCATGTGATAAAATTGCAGTTTCCATGGTAACGTTGATTGCTTTTAATAGCAAGGAACTGAGACATAAAACATGACTTGATTGGCAGCTGCCCTAAGGCTGCATCAACTATAGCATAACAAAAATACATTTTTGTTTATTAATACTAAGCAACAAACTACCTTTTTTTCTTACTGCTAATTTCATTACTAGATTTTCACTGTCTGGCATTTTGTAGTAAATTCTAAAACCAGCACTGACTCTTTACAGCAAAAAAAGTACAACTCCCTTGAGATGTAAAAGGTAGAAATGTTACTGCTTTGGGCTTGTGTTTGCAAAAGTTTAGAGAAATGTGAGTCCTGTTATTCTGTCTGTGTTGTTGATTATTTTTTTGCACTGAAAGTTCCCCGGCTTCAACATTTTTAGACACATGAGTAAATTGGTATCCACTTTCCAGCATAACAATAACTTAAACTCATCACTTCTTGTTAGTCACTCTCTCTTTTCTGTTTGATCCAAATGTCTGTTGTCCATATGGTGCTGCTTGATTACAATTTCTTCCGTAGGAACATTCACATCAGAGATGAGTACATTGTTTTAATAATTGCAAGCTAATTGTAACATCACATTTCTACGTACTCTGTGTTTGCTCTGCTAGGGCATTGAATATCAAGATATCTGAAGAAATGTCATCTACCCTGAAAATAAATGACACAGAAGCCATCAGTGAACAAACTCAACCCTATAAAATCTATTTAGTTAAAATGGTCTCCTGATAATAATTTGAGATAGCTGTTTCTGGATGTCTTGATTCTCAGAGTAGACATCTCAAGACACTCCCAGAAGTGCCACTGTTGTGGTGAAGCATGATTCCAAAAAGTGTCAGTACATACTGGTCTTCTGCTAAGTGGTATTATACCCCCTAAAATCAGGAAGTCATGTTTTTGACTGGGCTTAAAAGTAAAAGCTCAATTTCTTTTTAACTTCAGCTTCAGTCTAAAAGAACTTTGTGAGTTGATGCTGATTTCTCAACATGTGCTCTCTGCTGCTCAGCTGGACTCATATGGCCACCCATCAGTTTTCTCCTTCAGACTATCTACCAGAACTAGTGGTGGACTCAAAGTCTGCTTTGGTACCAGTAATCCAGAGAGGATGACAAATAAATTTTAACTCAGACTGCTCAGGCACATACTTCCATACATGTTCAGTCACACTCAAAACTTATTTTTGCTTCTGCTGCTCAAAGCCTCTCTCTGTGACTAGACACTGAGGAAATTTTTTTAATACTTTCTCTACTATTTCTCACATCTAACAGGTGCCTCGTAATAATTTGTTTCCTTCTTTATTATCAGGTTACTTTATAGATACAGCTTTATGCATTCAAAACTCTTTAAAATCAGAGCAGCTTTTCCATCTGAGTTAATGACATCATAGGCTGGGTTAAGAAACTGTGATATGAGTTCTACACCATCTTGCTCTGCCTAACAGAGTGTCATAAAATCATCTTTGCAATAATACTTCTCCAGTTAAGTATCACTGCTTACTTTACTGTATCACTAATCCAATCAGGTCCACTTCTGTAGACTCATTGCATAAACTCTCCAGATGAAGGAACTTAGAATGAAACATCAGAGTTGGATAGTTCCAGCATAGCCTTTCTGTCCTTTCCTCACTCTGCTTGGTTTTTCTTAATCAAGTCAGCTACAGCTATAGCTCACAACTCCTGTGCCATTTCATGAACATAGAAAGAATAATAGCATATTATCATTTATATCCCCAGAAACAAAAGAAAATCTTTGCAAGACTCAGTAAACATAATCATGAGGAAGCAAAAATCAATATAATGGTGATTGGGCTAAATAAATCAAATGCTGAGAGTGAGGAAAAGAGGTCACAAGAGGTCACAAGAAAGACAACACAAGTTAGAAGATACTGAAAGACTACTTTAAAGGCAGTGTTCACACTTTACCATGCAGTCACTTCAGAGTCATCATTGTTGAGCCTATATCAACAGACTAGCTGATGTAACATCCTCAGATTTACTACATAGACAGCTGTTTTTCTTTGTGTTCTTGTATGACCAAGAAGTTTATGATACACACACCAGAGTACAACTGAAAAAGGCAGTGTGATAGTTCAAGGCTAGACTTGCTGGTGTATATTGTTTCATGAGGAAAGCATTTCTTCCCTTTATGCTCACCGCTTTTTGTTAGACTATTCCAAGTAGTGCTGACTGGTTTTCTTCTGACTGTTCTTTCACTGAAGAGGGTGGTGGTAAGGTGTATTCCATGTATCATAAAAAAGTTACACTTCATATGAAACAAGTTGTTAAGCAAGTTCAGTGCTGCAATATGATGTCAGGGGCTAGAAAAATCTGGTAGAAAGTAATCAGGTGTCCATTTTGGCCAGAAAATCTCAGACTACCAAGGACTGTCTAAATATCCCACTCAAAAATTTTACAAATGCTTTTTATTTTTGTCACAAATAAATTTATTTATTTATTTATTTATCATCCTCTTCATAAAGACTTAGAAATTTCTACCAAGATACAACTCAGAGAAATAGCCAGTTCCTTTCATCTTGACAAGAAAATAATAGAATAGTTTGGGCTGGAAGGTACCTTAAAGATCATCTAGTTCCAACCCCCCTTCCATGGGCAGGAACACCTCCCACTAGACCAGGTTGATCAAGGCCCCATCGAACCTGGATTTGAACATAACCAGTGATGGAGCATCCACAACTTCCCTGGGAAACCTGTTCCAGTGTCTCGACACCCTCAGAGTGAAGAATTTCCCATATAAATCTTACGGTTTCAAACCTTCACCCCTTGTCCTATCACTACAGGCCTTTGTAAAAAGTGTCTCCCCAGCTTTCTTGTAGGCCCCCTTCAGATATTGTTAGCCTGCAATAAGGTTTCCCCAGAGCCTTCTCTTTTCACAGGCTGAACAAGTCCAGCTCTCTCATCCTGTCCTTGTTGAAGTGGTGTTACTGCACTCTGATCATTTTCGTAGCTCTCCTCTAGACCCACTCAAACAGGTGGGAGATAGTAGTTTCTTTCCTAAACCCAGGTTTATAAAGGTCTGTATAGGAGCATGTTCTACCTTAACCTCTGTGCTGGGTGGTGTTGCAAAAGAATTTCAAGTTGTGCTGTGATCTGAGCATGCTGTTGCACACCCATCTCCCTTGCTTTAATAGAAAAGAAATGCAATCCTAGGTGGTGCTACTGGTTAATAATGACAATGTCCCTCTAGATTATAACAGTGAACCCCAGAACAGGACATATTTCAAAGTCACTTCAGAAATGGACATAGTTTCTGTTGCTATCTTCTGTTTTAACCTGTACATTAGCTCAGTTTGAATGAGAAACCATACCTACACATGAGCAAAATATTAACCAGATTTGTGTCATAGAGCTTACATTAACCTCTATGGCATCTTTTGAGACCTCCATGGTATCTTTTGAGAAAACAGCTGTTTGCAGAAAGGCCTGTAAATAAACCTGGAACTGTTAGTGAAGTGATCTTTGTAGGCTACTGTACATTCTGGAGCTATTTCGAGATAAAATGTCTTTAAATAACAGTCACTATCTCTTCCAGTAGTTTCTGAATTCTCTTCACGTGACTGAAATTGATTGTTTCAATAATTTCTATATTCACAGGGCTGAAGTCTTCTAATTCTAATATTCACTGATGCCCTTGGTTCATGGAAACTTTCAACTTAATTGAAATCTTGACATCTGTGTGTTTATAACCTCAGAGTAATTAAGAGTGGCCCTCTTCTTCTCTTCAGGTTCAATAGAAAGTTCTGATTCTCTAAGTTATTTCCCTGGGGTTTGCACATGAATGCACGTCCCCTGGTTGTGATCTGATTTGAGAATCAAATATAGAAACACATGGCAAATTGTACTGGCCAAAATTCAGAAATAGAAAAGTAATATGCAAAATAGTGGGCGATCAAGGTGATCTTTCCATTCATAAATTAAAAAAAAAACAGTACAACAAAGCTTTATCTGATTATCATATTGGTTAAACTGGGAAAGCAGTTTCACTGCCTTGCTGTTCACTGTGGACATTCTCCTAATAATAACAAATTACAGCAGGTGAGAGCTCTGTTAGTTGTCTAGGAACCACACTGGAGTCTAGCCATATTTTCTGAACAAAAGTGATCCTGCAATTAGTCTGTCAAAGAATGGGATAGTGTACATTTATGACATTTGTGGCTCGTAATGTGCTGAGGATTGCTTTTGCACCTGTCTTTTCAGCACAATCCACTATATAGACATATATATATAGTTCATGTACATTTACACAAGCATTATGTATATGCTAGATGTGTGCAAATATATGACTGTCTCTGTGTGTGCAGAGTAGGTACACCCTTCAGAGTGATGGGCTGTCAAGATCTTTAATATTTCCAAAGTTCCAGTGGCTTAACATGTTCCCTTCAGAGAAGACCATTCTGAAGAAATTGACTGTGAAATAAAGAAACACAGAACTACACTTTATTCCTGAAAGATGTTACAGACCAGGGAAAACCTGATGATTACAGTTTCAGTGTTCTTATCACCCATATGAACACTGGTCTTAGCTTATGTGTGTGCTCCTTTGGACCTTCTATGTGTCTCCACTGACTATTGTAATATGATTTTTTGAGCTTTCCAAACAGATAATGGAGTCTCTTCCCACTTCCATTTTTCCATGGTGGTATTTCTGTGCTGCAGCTCCAGCAACTCCAGATCCCAGTCAGAGCCATTCACACTCAATGGTCCTGTTAGTGGCAAAGTATTGTTTCATTAAACTTCAGTGAGGAAATATAGGTGGTCATTGTGGGCTTAGTCATAGCTACTGAGACACAGGCTACTGACCAGATGCCCTTTTGCCACAAGTTCAGGAAGTTCAAAGCCATACCAAGCTCAAATGCAAATAACCACCTCATACGAACACATCCTCACCAAACTTGTCATACCATGAGAAATTGATACCTACTTTTTTCCATGCTTTTCCTGAACTTAAAATGAGGATTTTCTCAGATTGTATGTGAATAACTATTTATAAGAAAAAAAACCCCAAACAAACAAAACACAAGCGAACAAACAAAACCCAAAACCAATAGAAAACTGAATTGTTATGACAGAAGGGAGACGTCTGGAAATCATCTAAAACCCAAGTGACCCTTTCAAGGTTAACTTCAAAGATATATAAGACTGTTCAGGACCATTTCCAGATGAGTTCTGAATGTTTCCAAAGACAAAGGCTCCTCAGCCTGTCCAGGCAGCTCTCAATATGACTTTTTGTCCTGTGCAAGAACTTGCATTAGTAAAACTTGTGTCTGTTACTTCTATTCTTTCACAGAATACCTACAAAGAGTCTGGCTCCATTTTTTTTCTGCAACTGCCCATTAAATACTTGAAGACTGCAATTATATCCTTGCATTCAGCCTTTTATTCCTCCATCTAAACAAATGAAGCACCCTTAGTCTCTGCCCAGTCCCTGGTTATGTTGCTTGCTCTTTTCATTATACTTGCTCTAGTTTGTTAGTATGTGGCTTGCAAAGGGCGGCTTGAAAGTGAGCATTAACTACTGCCTTGTTCACATTTCCTATTGAAATCTCCCCATAATAAAAAAAATCTTTCTTCATATCTTCACTAGTATTTCTCTGGTCACATAAGCCACAAATGTTTCTAATCTGGCCATTTGATTCTGTTTGCTTGACTGCAAGATGGCTTTCGCATACAGGACACACCACTAATTTATTTATGTATTTATTTATTTTGTTTTTCTTTTTTTTTCATTTGTCTTCTGCCTTTAGCACACATAAAAATTCCTAAATTCTCTCCCTCCCCAAAAAGCCCACTGTCAAAAAGACCTAGAGGCTGGTTTCTCATTACTGAGCTACTGTTTATTTGTACAGTAGAAGCCATATAGCATTTGAGCAAAGTGACAAAGCTACATGATATTAATATTAGGCTGCTCAGTGAGCTGTGGAACTGGCCATAGCCCATCAGCTAGCTAATTAATGAAAAAATGTGCGAAGTAGAGAGCACTTCTGCTATTGCAAAAGGAAAATAAAAAGGAAAGGGAAAAAAAAGGAAAAATATTAACATAAATTGCTTCAAAAGTCTTTTGAGGATGTTGGAAAATACACTTTCGTGTCACAGGCACTGTGACTACAGTATACACTGAGGGTTGAATTATCCCTGATTGCTCAGACAGAAATAGTGTATTGAAAAGAGACCTAAGAAAAAATTCTGTGATGAGATCCTTTCCTGCTATGCTAGTCTAATATACTTTCTTCCTGTCCCTATAAGATATGAATCTGCTTGCCATATATGCTACTTTCTCCTAGATCTACAATAATTGCAGAAGAGTTTCTAAGACTTGAATCTATCTTCACAAGGCTCATCCTTCCATGCATCTTCAGACAGCCTTTACTTTCCTTTTATCTTCAGGCTACAAGGCAGTCATGTCTATATTGTGTAAAAAAAACCAAACCAAAACAAAATATAAATAGGATATAGATACCAGATGAACAAGAGCTATTACTTTCATTTAGCAAATAAAAAGACAATACAACTTCTAAGACTGACTTTTTTCTTTTTCTTTCTTTTTTTTTCTTAAAAACAAATTTTTGTGTTTAGAGCAAGATATTTCATTCATTTCTACTATTCTTTTTATTTCTGTTCATCATTAAATTGCTGTGTTAGTAGTAATTAGTAGAGCCAGACATTAT
Source organism: Megaceryle maxima (assembly GCA_024605025.1). NCBI lineage: Eukaryota > Metazoa > Chordata > Aves > Coraciiformes > Cerylidae > Megaceryle > Megaceryle maxima. The sequence continues at coordinate 61,923 of JANHGN010012069.1, forward strand.
GTTTTCTTAGGGAAAAGCTTGTTAATGGATAAATATCATCTTAGTAACATATTTTCCTAAGAAGGCATGAGATATATCTTAGCATAGCCGGTATCCCAATGTGGTCCAAAACTGACTTGAGAGAAATCTAGATTCAGGTCCTTGCCTTACCTGACTCATTTTGTAGCTTTGTAGGTATCATCCAGTCACTGAGAGTCTCACTGTGATTTTGCTGTAATGTGTGTAAATATGCAGAGACAATAGCAGAGGAGTCAGAAAGGTTGATCTGCTGGAAATCAGCTCCATGAAGAAGGATCTTGGAGTCCTGGTTGACAATAAGTTATCCATTGGACAGCAATATGCCTTTGTGGCCAAGAAGGCCAATGCTATCCTGGTGTGCATAGAGTGTGTCCAGTAGGTCGAGGGAGGTTCTCCTCCCCCTCTACTCTGCACTTGTGAGACCACATCTAGAGTATCATGCTCAGTTCTGATCTCCACAAAAGGGACAGGGAAATACTAGAGAGAGTCCAGTGGGGGGCTACAAGGATGATGAAGGGACTGGATCTTTACTGTGAGCATGAAGGAGCACTGTAACAGGCTGACCAGAGCAGTTATGGAGTTTCCTTCTCTACAGACTTTCAAAACCCACCTGGATATGTTCACGTGTGGCCTGCCCTGGGTGATCCTGTTCTCGCAGGGGGTTGGACTCGATGATCTCCAGAGGTGCCTTCCAATCCCTGCTATGCTATGATTCTATGTATTCAGAAATTCTAGGACACAGAGTTTATCACAGGCTGCCATTCTGACATCAATATCTCAGTCTGCAGAATGTCACAGGTTTTGTGCATTTAATTTGCTTTAATACATTAGTAACAAGTTGTTATTAATCATTAATTAATCAATAAATCCAGTTTTTGTTGTTAATGTCATGATCTGGAATTACACAATCCTTTTACACGCAGATGATTGATGATCAGTCTTTCTTTTTCCTGTAAGCTTTTTGTGATCTATTATCCAACCATCCAGACACAAAAATTAAATTTCATTGAATGAATTGTGGGTGTATATATCTGTTTATATCTCTGCTTATATCTGTATTTCATAGTTATGTCTAACGTATAGCTATATCTAAGATTGTCAGATTTTAATAATCCATAATTTTTTACTGTGTTGAATACTCATTTTTGTGTAATGAAGTATGTCTTTAAGTTCTTAGCCTATGCAGCTGTTTATCTGAGAATCTGAAATAAACAGGAAGGCTCTCTAAAACCGAAGATAGCACAGTATTTCACAGATATAAGACCATGATGAGAAATTACATTGCAGAAAAATGCCATTGTCTATTAAATGCACAGTGAAAATATGTCAGGGCAAGAAACCTGTCTCAGTAGATGTTTTTTTTTATTTTTTTTTGTTTGAGTGCATTGCATGTGTGCAATGTGTGTGTGAGTGCACGAACTCAATTTTAAAGCTATTTGGAATTTTTGTAATGGAATCAAATGCAACTGAAGATCTTGCTGAATCTTGTTCGTTCAGTGATTTTGTAAAGAAATATCTTCTCGAGAAGAGAATTTCAAACCAGATCTCGAGATGCATTCATCATCCCAGAAGACCAAGAACTAGCAGGGATATTACAGATCCCTGTCCCTCTTATTCAGATCAGGTTCTAGAGCTTCTAGGTGCAATTCTAAACTACTGGGATCATGGCTAGATTTTAATTTTTATTTCATGAGCTTGGTAACATCTTTTGCAAAATAGATAGTATCTTCAAATTTCTAACAATTTCTTGTGATCGAAGACTTGGGAAAGTATTGTGTGCAGACTTGCCTCTGAATCTTTTCACTCTCTTCACTCTTTAAATGATGGTCTAAAAGGGGTTGAAGCTTGAGTCAGTGTTTTGAAAATGTCACAGCACCAAAAGGTAGACTTGGGGGAAGAAGGGAGGTAAGCAGTACTTCATTTGATTTTATGTGTCTTTAAAGTGAAATACAAACAAGCTTGCAGGGCAAGATGAACTTTATATTGATTCGTTAAATATTAACAAAAGTCACCTATTTTTTCTACTTGATGGGCAATTAAGTATCAGCCAAGCTTCATTCAGAGCTTTCATTTTTGGAATAAGGGAGTAAACAATAATAATAACATAACATATTATAACAAGAAGAGACAAGCACAGAACACTTCCCTCCACACTGCAAATCTAGATTTTTTGACAGCTGAGGATTTTGTAACCAGTTAACACAGAGGAAAAGACAAGACTTTAAAAAGATCTCTGCTTTGAAAAAGACACCTTTCCAAGCATGTTGGTCATGTCATTCTGACTTGTTCTTTGAAAACATCCTCATCAATTTGATGGAGTCTTTAGAAAGTCCACCCAAAAACCTGATTATATTAAATTCAGAATTTCAAGTCAGTATTCAGATCCCAGATGGTCCCACAGTAAAAAAAAAAAAAAAAAAAAAAAAAAAAAAATAGTTAAAAAACAAAACCATCTCATAGGTCTGAGAACTGATAGAGCCTGACATTTTTCTCTTTAAGTAAATACTGTATTTTAATTGCTGCAGCCTCAAGGTGACCATAAAGTCATTCACTGACAGCTCATGCGGATTTTATGAGCCTGTTTACTCTGTTGTTCATAAAAAAAGTTTGTTTAGCAACTGCTGTTTCTTCTGATGCTTACATCATCTGTAGATAGAAAACATCTTCGTAAATATGGGAAAAAGTAAGAAATACTTTAACAAAAAAACCTAAGAACAGGAAATCCAACTCTACAGTCAAAGTGAGGAGTTATTAAGAGTATAGACATGACTCCAATATGAGTTGTTGCCTGGCTGCACCAGTCACTCCCCATTTTTATTGTTATTTTGCTTCCATTTAAGAGAATGGCTACATCCTTGACTGCAAAGATAGACTGTGGGTACTTAATAACTTATTTTATTTTCTAATTTTTCCAATTGTAAAATGAGATTAATAATACTTTCAAGGTCTTTTTGTTAGCTTTTCAGATTTGCAGAGCTTTTTCCAGTCTAATGATGTAGGCCTCGCTATATAACACGAGATCATGAAACCACTGAGTGTATGCATTTTAATAAATATTATGTTCTAGGAATTGATATTAATAAAATGAATAATCGTATGGATTTTATGAATGATATTAGTTAAACTAAATCTATGATATAATTTGCACTCTTTCTGGAAAGCAGTGGTACCTGCTTCTGAAATATAATAATATTTCTGAAGATATGTAAGTGTTAACAAATGAATATTTTTAGAAAGTGCATGAATGTTGCAGCAGCAAGCAGCTAATGGTACCCCAGAGTTCTGTATTGAGATATTTAGATCCTTAATGTAATGCAAGTGTCCCATTTTCAAAGGACTTAAACCAGATAGTTTTAAATTTTGTGATGTGCTTTATAAACTATGATTTACTATCCAATGCTTGTAATATCTATTGTAATCCTAATAATAATAATAAATCTAATAATAATTGTAATATCTATCCCAGTTGTATCTGTTTGGTTTTCCCTAGCTGTGTCTATTTTGCATTGTTTAATGGGAGATTAAATGGGAGATCTATTATTATGTAACAGAACAGGCACCGTTCATACCTTTTCACTTCAAAAAACACAAGCTTCAGCTTTCCTAATTGCCTGAAACCACAGCCACTTCTATCTATCAAGCTGGGATATTATAATGGAGAATATTTTCTAAGGCATAAAAAAACCAATTACATCACATTTAGAGTAAATTTGAATCTTAAGCCTTTCATTTATTCCTTTAAAATCATCTGCTAATGTATATGTTTGGCATTATTAACTCATACCCATTTCTGTTTAAGCCCATGATGATCAATTAATAAGAAAGAATGTGGTAGACCCCAACAGGATGGAGAAAAGGACATACTGTCCTTGCAAAATAAGAACCAAGTATAGGACTATGTATATGAAATAATAGATTTGGTTATTCTGCTATCTTAGCCATGATTCAGAAAGATATATAAGCACATGTTAGGACTTATGCACATTTTTATCATATTAAAGTCAATGAGGCATAAACAAATCCTTAAGTAAGGTTGAAGAGAGGTTACATACGAGACTTTACTTTTTCAACTACTCTTTCAAAATTAGAAAAAGAAAGAAACTTGCCAGACTTCAGAACTATTTAGTAATTGGAATGCCTGGAACTTTTGAACTGCTTATCTTAGATAAACCTGGGAAAAAAAAGAATTATTCACAATGAGCAATGATAAAATCAGTAACTATTTTTACTATTATTTTATGGACTGAATAGAAGAAATGAAAACCTAGGGTGTATCTATAAGTAGCATTTAAGACTATTCTGGTGCTCAATGTAAGTTAAACTCCTGTACTTATTTTAATTCAATATTTATTTATTTAAATTATATATTACTGCTTTAATAATCGTGAAAGCATTGGGATTGTGAAAAACTGACTTCATGATCTTTCAAGAAACTTTTTGTCCTTCTTAAAGCTAATTAGTACATTTGTAAGATCCACAATCATTATTAAAAAAGCAAGAGGTCTGAGATGTTTGTTGTTCAATTAACTTGAAAGAAGTTTATATTATTATTGATTTGTAACTTCCCAGACAATAATCACACCAGGGTTGGGAAAAAGAGCATTGTGCAGCACTAGCTGCAGCCATAAAGTATGGAAGTTCTTTATATATAAAAAAAAAAAAAAAGGATCCCTCGAGAAATGCACTTTTAAAAAGCTCTGATTTTAAAAGACATTAAAGATTTTTTACTGTGCTATAAATGGACATCTGTTCTATAAGCTGTACCTCAACAAGATGACAATGGCTGTCGTGTCAAATCTCAACAGGCCACCTTTACTCATGTTCTCCTAAGTTATGAAATGCCACTGTAGCAGAATGAAACATAACCTTTAATATTACTTTCTTTGGTCTAGGCTTCAGTTAAATGCAAGAGAAATGTAAGAAATCCCTGCCTCTCAGTGGATTTGGTTTAACCCAGCCTCTCTCCTTTAGAGCTGTTGTCAGCTGGGAATTCTTCCAAGAAGAAAGAGAGGTTATTTTATGTTCTTGTTTCAGTCTTTGTCATATGAAGAAAAATAAAATTAGATTAATATATATGTCAGTCTATTTTGTTGTTGTAGAAGGCTAGAACTACTGCTGCAAGTCTTGTATGATGTTTAATGTTCCTGGCTCAGATATAAACATCCATAGATTTTGTATGTATTACACAGTGGATCTACACTGTTCCTCTGGGGCATGGCTTTGGGACTGATAGAGCTCAACAGTTATATGTCCCTACCAGGAGTCTCTCAGCTTGAAGTACCTCTAGGATTTCTTCAAAAGCCTTAGTTACAATTCAGGAAGCACAGATCTCCTTACTTGGCTTAAAGATCACTTGAAATTTTGCACACAAATTGATAAACCTGTCAGTTTTGCTGTACCCTTGGCATCACTTCTATGCTAAATTCTGTTATATTTATTTTAGTATAATCTAACATTCTGTCTTTAAAAATGGAATTGAAAATAGACACTCAACTAACAATTTGGAAAGTACCTTCACCATGTTTGTTCTGCCCACCTTGCTTTTCTGGTTTTTTTTTTTCTCATAGGTATGATAGCTCTATCACATTACAGACATTTGGAGAAAAATTAAAAAAAAAAAAAGGAGGAAAAATAAGACTAAATGATGACTGTGGAATAGAACCTTGCTAGAGGCATATGGGCCTCACCATGCTTCTGTGAGATGCCAACAAAATGTTTTGTGCCTAAACCCACCCAATTTTAATATTTACAGGTTAATTAACACTGGTATCTACTAATTCTTGTTAGATTACAAGGACTGCAAAAGTGAAGGAGAGCTGGTCAAGACATTTAACTAGTTCTTCAATGAAACAAAGACATTTTCCTTTTCTTTCCTTCTGTTTTGTCTTCAGGAGTGTCTTCAGAGAATGTGAGCAACATATTTTGATGTCACAAAGAAGTTACTCCAGTGAAGATTAAGTGGTTCCTATTCATATTCTTCACTCACTAAAAATCTGCAAAAAATGTTCTCTATGATACACAAATCCTAACTCTGAGTGTCCTGTTCTAGATGCAGATGGTACGATGGGCCTCAGGATTGGTATCACCTGCATTACAGAACAACTCACTTCTCTCATGCTCACAGTAGGTATATCCATAAGCAGGTGTGTTGGACGTTGCTCTAACTGCTCAGCATGTTTTGAAAACTTGATGTGTATTAAAAACTGGACACTTTCATTTTTTAAGGAGGAATTAACGATATTAAGGGTTTTTTTGTTGTGTTTGGTTGGTTTGGTTTGTTTTTTGTTTTGTTATGTTTTGTTTGTTGTTTACCTTAGCTCCTTGTTACCCCTCCCCCACCTTTCTCCCCCCAACACCTTGGGATTTATAAATAGTATACAACAATTCACATGGCATGAATTGAAATTTTGATCATCAACAGCAAGAATGGATAAAAAACTCAGAAGTTTTAGGATCTGCTACTTTGTCAAACAAAGGCTGCATTGTTAAGGGGGAAGAAAGCAGAGCAGAGGGTTTTGTGACATTGTGGGAAAGTGATGCTTGTTCTTTAAACCAACAGTAATACTGTGAGCTCTGTTAAAGAAGACAGTGGACTTTTGGTACTGTAAAAATCCTGCCAATATTGAATCAAAAAAGTTCTTCTGTTCACCTTGTCATTTCATACACCTAATTCTTAATTTCAGCAGCTACTTACAGATTGGCATTTGAGGTTTAATTGATATCTAGTGTGTAGTTAGAATATAAGGTCTCTCTTAGTAAAATGTATTCCTTATTGTGCTCGGAAGAAAATTTTTTGTAAATTACTGGGCACTGATGGGAAGTGAAATCATTATAATTGTCACAGAAAAGTCACATGCAAACATGTTTCCTTTAGCTTAATTTATTTTTGTGATGGACAGACATATCGAAACATTTGTAATGTCATTAAACTGTGCAAAAGAAGACATCAAAGATGTGCAGCTCATATTTTAAAGGCAACATAAATCAATGTCACACTGTTGATGTTAATCTATTCTCATCAATCTACATGAACTAAGAATCTGTCCCACAAATTGTCTTTCACAACTGATACTTTGAATGTCAGCTGGGTGTTTCACATTCAATGTCCAGTTTGCTTTAAATTATATTTAAAGATACTATATCTTTTTCAGATCAAAGATATGCTTAAACTGAGACCAGATTTTAATGACCCTAAGAGAGTTCTCCTTTTCAATAATCTAGAAATTTTCACTGCGATAAATATCTGATTGAGAAAGCATGTAAAAAAGCATACTTGAGGAAATGAAATTTGTTTGTACACATTTCTATATAACTTAATTTCTTTCAAAGACTGTATTTAAGTAGTATTCCAAAACATTTGCATAAGATTATAAAGGTCTAAAACAATAATGTGATACATAACTCCCACCTCTTAATATTACCTAATGCTTATTATTTTCCCCTTTACTATATGAATTTGAAACCAGAAAACTATAACTATAGGGGTTTTTTGTAGTTTGTAACGTGTGTTAAAGAATATTTGTCAGAGAAATAGTTGCATTTTTACAATGTTATGTGCATGGAATTCCTTAAGATCAGAGATATATATTTTGAAAATAAATTCTAAAAATTAAAAAAAAAGCACTTGTTT
>JANHGN010012069.1:73509-107692 GCA_024605025.1 Megaceryle maxima
AAACAAAAAAAAAAAAACAAAAAAAAAAAAAAAACAAAAACAAAAAAAAAAAAAAACCCAAAAACCCACACCCACAAAAAAAAAAAAAAAAAAAAAAAAAAAAAAAAGCAAAGAAAGTGAAAACTTATTTTTATCTGTTAAATCAGTGGTAGAAGAAAAGCCCATTTAATGCCCTATGCATTTGCAGCTTACTTTAGGGGAATGTGCAGGCTGCAGACATAAAACCTGCAATGCAACATAGCTATACAATGGTTGATTGTTACAAATAGAGCAACCTTTTATAAACTCTTAACTGAGCTTGAAATTATAAATTCGGCATTGTTTGCAGACCTCTAAATATTCCAGGTCCTGTACTGTCCAAACAGTTGTTTCTACAAATTAGATTCCTAGTGCTAAACTCAAAGAAGTGAGGGAGGGAAGGCATGTAGCTGGACTTAGACTTCTTACATGAAAAGAATTTGGAATGCCAACCTTTACCTCTTACCTGAGACAATAAATCTTTGAATCAACTGTGTTAATGAGCATTTGCATTGAAAATCCAGCTCCAGTTCTTGTCAGTCATGAAGGCAAAATGAAGTGAGGGAGAAAAAAAAAGATGAAAGAGTAGGTAGGCAGAAAAAGTGCTGAACAGGCATATAGACTTTAGCATATACAAAATTAAAACAGTTAAAAAATCGTCTTCACTTAATAGCAACCCAAACTATTCAAAATAATTGCTGTTTAGCAACAGAAGTAATAATATGCTACTTCACATAAATATCTAATGATTTCAGCATGAGGAACTCTAACTATAATGGAGTGTCATGTTAAAATAAAAAAACCACCAATGGAAGTTATAGCAGCAATTCAATCTCTGAAGTTCCATTTTATGGGAAGATGTATGTCTGGTGATTAGAGATGAGTGCAAAAGCATCTTAATTCACAGCAAACCTGATCAATTCCATCCTTCCTAAATGCAAACATGGAGGAGGAGGAAATTTCAGTGTTATTCAGAAAGCTTAAGTTGGGAAATCATCTTTTTGAATGTTGAAATACAAGTAAATGATGAATAGCTTATCAAATATTTTCTAATACCCTAAAATAACATCTTCTGAAGCTTTCAAAGTAAAACCCACAAAGAACGAAAATATTTTTGATGTTTATCTTTAGGTTTTTTATCATCACAGATGACAGGTTCAAATTCATTTCACATTCAAATAATGGTGACTGAAGAAAGGATGCAAGCCTTCCTAATTTGGAACAGAAATACCAACTGGGGAAAAAAATGATGTGTACTACAATAGCATAGATGTAGATGTTATTTCAAATATAAATGGCTATGTGTATGCCATTAGAGATTGTGAGTTTTATGAAGTTATGACTAAAGTATTTGAATACATTCTTATTGACATTTAAAAAAATATTTTCCTTACACTGATAGGAAAGTTAAAAAAAAAAAAATGTAGGAAAGAAGGAAAAGTTCAGGGTAATTTCATTTAATTAATGACATTATTAAAAAAAAAAAAAAAAAATCACTTGGTTATTTTCCAGCTAGATTTCAAGCAAACTTCAATGAATTATTCACATTGGATTATATATTTACATAAGAATATTCATTTTACAATGTAGTAAGACACAGAACACCTTTTGCTAGAGATAAAAAGATTGCTTCTTTCACTTGTTACATAGTTATGGGTTATTCTGACCTAAATTATAAGATAGGGACAGAAAATGAAACAAATCACTTGACAAAGTGTTACAGATCTCAGATTCAACATTCCTTCACATTACATGGGTGGAAGTATGCAAAAGCTGACACAATGTCCAGAGACAAAATGAAAGAACAAAGAGCTGCATTAGCACTAGTACTTTTTCTTCCTTAGAAGCTCCACATCATCTGTGTCTGAATAACCAATCTAGACTGTAGTGGAATGACCTGTATCATTGAGTCACATATTTCCAAAGGAATCACTCAGATTCCTTTGATTAGCACTGCTTCATAGTAAAGAATTCTGCTCATATCAGGGCTCATAAATTATAACATTCTCAGTTCTGCCACCAGAGCAGGGGAAACAGGGCATGATTACAATCTTCCATCTGTAGTTTCATTTTAGAGATGCCTTTGGGTCATTTTAACTCTGCATTGTCATGGTCATCTTGCATACAAAGGCAGCAGACTCAGAAAAGTGCAAAATAAAATTTGAGAGCTTAGGCACTACTTGCATTATTTGGCCCTTAACTATTACCTCTATGCCCAACTTCACCATGATTTCAGGTCATGTTCCCTTGCAGCCTCACTGCAACATCTTTTTTATCATACAGCTGCTAACTCAAATGGAACACAGAAACAACTTGATAAGACTTAAAAAACTTGATGAGATAAAAAATTAAATGACCAGGAAAAGTTTCCTAGTGTTGTCTGATCTGAAAGCACACCTTTATACTGTTATTCCTTCTGTAATATGTAGGAATTTAAAGATATCCAGGAATGACTATTAGATATGCAAAAGTGGTCCCTATTTCTTTTACAGCTATATTACTTCATGCATCTGATGTCTGACTCCTAGTAATAAGAAGCAGTTTGGGAAGACTTAGTGTATACATTTATCCTTGGGACCTGAGATTCCATGAGCTTGAAAGATTAATGAAACATTGTCAAATTTCCCAGCATCCGTATTAAGTTTTACCTTTCATACAAATATGACACAAAAGCATGAAAGCTACACTCTGACCTTCATTCATGTAATTCAGTTACAGTACATCAATCATATTTTTTTTTCTTGGTTGAATGGAGATCATGTTGTTTCATTGTAAGAACAATTTGCCCATGGTGTATTAAGTACCATTTTATGCCTCCATGAAAAGGGATACTGTGAAAAAAGAGGGATGGCAGAAGGAAATGTACCTTGTTAAAAAAAAAAAAAAAAGCCATCTAGAACTGATCTTGTCTGTGCTCTGCAAGTTGATTGTCTTCTCATCTAGTCAAAGACAGTATCATGCAATCAGTTGCTACTCAGAATTTTATGTCTCTGCACTCTGAGAAGAAACAGAGACTGGTTAAAAGATGATGGTTAAGATTACAAGGAAAAATAAGGTGTCAAAGGCAAGACTGAGGAAGATTGAACTGCCTAAATCAAAAAATGAAATCTAAAACCTCCAGTTCAGTGGCTGCCTGGATTTCCTAAGCATAGGTGTTTTGCATTATGTTGCCGCTCAGATCTTAGCAGGCAGGATCCTAAGTCTATATATATTTCTTTTTGAGATTTATGCCACTTAATGGCACTGACCTGTTCCAGTGACATGAATGTCCAAAGTGAAGACAATGGCTTTCCTTTTAATCAATGTCTGCAACTGCTATCCATTTTTCCATAGTAGGCAACTGCAGAGAAAAATTCTTTCCTCAGAAGAAGAGGATTTAAGCCCGTATTTCTTATCTCCCAGGTGAAGGATCTATGAATCAGGCAGGAGAGTGTGTGCCCATGTCTCTGTGTGACAGACACATACAAATATTGGGCTTATTCTCCCCTCCCTTCTGCTGAGGATAATATTACAAAATGTTATTTGTTTGTGATTAAAATGTATCCAACATTGCAATATTATACTGTTTACAGGATCTCCTCAGTATGATTTCTTATTTTGTTTTATGCTCTTGACATGCTGTAGTACACATTTTTAATTAGATTAACTAGATCACAAATTTAATGTAGCTAGAATTTTAAAACAAAACCATCCCAAAGGCACATTCCACACTTCTGCTATTTTCTCTACAGTAACTAACCCTTATTTATATAGAAAAAATCTCTTTCAATTGTGTACTTTTTTTTAATCAGCAACTTTGAAAGCTTTTCAAAGTAGCATGGTCTGAATAATTATTTACCAGGTTCTGTGGTTTTATTGATACAAATATGTCTGTGAGTATTATGCAGATTATTTCAAGTAATAAATCCTAGACTATGTGCTTCTTCAGAGTGCAGTGCTACTTCTACCAGGTGAAGACTTTAGTACCTTGTACTGTCTATAGTGCCCTTGTCATTGTAATAAGAAATAGCTATCTTGTTACCTCTTTTAGAATGTGATAGTCCATTAAAATACATGTTATTTCAACTCAGCATCATCATTCTTATAAATACTTAAATGTGTATAAATAATTTAAGGGCTGGGTGTCAGGAGGATGGGACCAATCTCTTTTCAGTCATGACCAGTGACAGGCCAAGGGGTAATGAACACAAAATTGAATATAGAAAGTTCCATCTCAATACAAGGAGGATCTTCTGATGGAATACTGGAACAGGCTGCCCAAAGAGGTGGTAGAGTCTCTGTGTCTGGAGATATTAAAAACCTGCCTGGATGCATTCCTGTGCAGACTTCTCTAGATGAACCTTCCTTGGCAAGAGGGTTGGACTAGATGATCTCCAGAGGTCCCTTCCAACTCCTACTATTCTGTGATTCTGTGATTTGAATAGACTATAATGACCTTAGGTTACTTCTAGGTTGAAATGAAGATAATTGCTTTACCAAATGGTTTATTCCAAGATTTAATTATATTGTTAATCCTTTAAGAAGCACAGAAAATCCCCTCTAGCAATATAAATCCTTTGCACAGGCTCAGACAACCCTAGTTATTCATCTTCTATACAACCGTTAAGATGCAATTAACATGAAAATTGTAACTGGCTACCCTGCCATGACAAGTTATTCTGGACAGGGAATGGGCCATATCCATGACACTGTAGTAATTCTTGGTGGGTTGAACAGATTTCAGACCAGAAGACCCAGCAGACTGTAGAGGAGACAGTCACTCTCAATGTTGTGTAAGCCCTAAACTCAGCACAGTTTTCCTTATCATTTCTCTCTGTAAGTACTGTGGCAGTGTTCAAGTTAGTCTAGGTTTGTTAACTTACCCAGAACATATGATAAAATTATTATATATTCCATATCTTTTCTGAGTTAAATGAATATGGATTGGAGTATGTGGGTATCAAGTAGCAGCTTGACTTCATTTTGTTAGGTGTGGATGTTTTCTTAATAGATATTTAATGTGGGAATTGGAACGCTCATTTCTGTTAACAAAATATACACTTCAGTTGTGTTTAACACTTACAAATGTGATGGAACTTTCAAGGCAGAGGTTAGACAAGTCACAGACATAAGAAAATATTTTTAAAAGAATCAGTAACAAGTGTGACATGTTATTAAGGAATGTCATCCATATTGCATTTTTTTATCTGGACATTTTTGATCCCTCTTGAACAATAAAACTAAATCCTTAAGAGAACTTTTTGTGACATAATGCTATTTTTTTCCAGTTTTCCCTTCTACTTTTTAAGAGCTTTTGTGCACTAAACTTGGTAGGCAGATAAACACCACACATCTGCTTGCTCACATAAAAATTAAAATTGAGAAAATTCATGGGTTGCGATAAAGACAGTTTAATAGTTGAGGCAAAAGCTGTGTGTGGAGCCATCTTCAGGAATGAAAGCAGGGCTTCGTCATGCACAACCATTACTTGGCAGGACAGATGTCATAACTCCAAACATCCACCCTTCCCTTTTCCCCACAGCTTTTAATGCTGAGCTGAGCATGATGTCATATGGTGTGGGACATCCCTTTGGTCAGTTGGGGTTGACTGTCCTGGCTGTGTCCCTTCCCAGCTTCTTGTGCACCCCCAGCCTACTTGCTGGTGCAGTGGTGTGAGAAACAGAAAAGCCTTGATATTGTGCAAGCAATGTTCAGCAATAGCTAAAACGTTGGTGTTTTCAACACCAATCAATAGTGTTATCAACACTATTTTGGTTAAAAATCCAAAGCACCATACAAGTTACTATGACTAAAATTAACTCTATCCCAGCCAAAACCATTACAAGAGCTTATTTGATGCCAATAAATGTGTCAACGAGCATTAAAAACATCAGTGTTGTACCTGTATCTCTGTGGTGTTTCTCCAAATCCTGTGTGTTATAAAATTCACTCAGAAGATCTACATGGGGCTATAAAACAGCACAGAAGGGAGATACTATAATAATTATATCCCTGCAGTCTATACTTGTGAGATCTTTCAAATCCAGTGCCAGATCCAGCTATCAGATTGTCCTTGGGTAGCACACTAACCAATGCTAACAGGTAGGACTTGTAAATGTCTTAATATTATCAACTACATTGTTGATCAGATGAAAAGACCAAATCACATAAAAATTGTTTGGATATGATTTAACAGAAAGGCTGAGTCAGACTGACCTTGTCTACTTAAACTTTTTAGGGTTTTAACTTTTACATCTGTATGGGCCACCCGATCCTTTATCATAAAATAATAAAATTAGGTTCAAATCTCAATTTATCTGACCCATTTATCTATATCATTCTTACGTATTTTAGATATTTTCTTTAGGATTAGATGAATAGGAGTTCTTCTTTCCCCACCTTCATGGTAAAACAAATCCAGATGATCTAGATGGAAAACTTGGATGTATTTATCTACCCTTTATCAGAGGTATCCAGACACCATCCAAGTCTCAAGAATTGTTTTATTCTATCTGAGACACCAACTAACCCTGCCATCTAACCTACTTTCAGTGTTGAAAAGCTTTCATGCATGCAATATTTTTTGTCATCTAAAAGTGACAAAGCTCTCAACAAAAGATCTAACACAGTGATACTTTATCTACTCACACTCAAGTACAGACCACAAAACATTTTTTTCTACAATCATCAAAAAGCCTTTTTTTTTTTCTTCTTATCTGTTAAACATTTAAAACCCATAGTGGTACTTTGAACAATATTTTAGATGCATTTGGGTGTATCTGAAATAATAGATGACACTAGCAAATACTGAATACATTTTTCAAGACCTTCCCCTGTATCCAGCTATTCTCAATGACCATGTAGTCACTATGTTCTGTGTTCCACTAAAGTAATACAGGGAGAGAATCTCCTAGTCATTGTAGATTAGCACAGTTAACTCATTGACCTAATGTGCCTGTTAATTAAACAAATGTTATTAAAAAAGAAAAAAAAAAGGTACATTTCTTCCAATGTTATTTATGCAGAGAGAAATTCACCCATCTAAAATCCTCAACAATGTATTGCTTTGCACCTTGGAGATGATCTCTAAGCCCTTGACAAATATTCTGGGAAGATAAAGGATATTAAAACTGGCCAATGATAAGAGATAAGATGGGACACTGAATCCTCAGTTACACAGATTTAGTGGTTATGGACTTTAAGAGAAGAGCAATAGCATTTATTATTTAAACAAAAGACACTTCTACAAAAAGATAAACTTTTATTTTGCTGTATCTGAAAAGCTGTCTCACTGTGAAAGCAGCAACTTTCTCCATAGAGCTGAATATGTTTGCTGACACAAGCACCTAGACATTCCTTGTTATTGTAGCTGTGGAGAAAGAGAAACATTTCACACTTTGTGTTGTTTCTTGCCTATATTTTTCACCTTTCTCTCAGGTATTATCAATGTTATTATCATGTATATATTATTATTCTGTTATTTTACTATCATGTTATATACTATAATCACACCAGCCATTTCATTAGTCACTGAACAGCAACCATACTATGAAAAAACAACATAAGGGCATAGCAAAGCAAAAAGGACAGCAGTTAAAAGAAAGCAAGATAGAAATTGGATAGACTATATCCAGGTTGCATCACTATCTCTAAGTTCATTCAAAATATGACTGCATTGTCTCTTGGCTTTAGTTAGCTCCACAAATTTGATTCTCCTTAGTTACGCCTAGAGGCCTGCAAAGGTTCCTACCTTTGGCTCTTGAAGGCTTGGCTGAAAATTAACTGATTATACTGTTAAAAAATGCACTCATTTTTGGCACTGTTAGACAGCTTTTTTTCTCCAGAAAATTAATAAGAAGGCTGTAATCCTCAAGATCTGAACTGTAGAGAAGGAAAGGTTTTTTCACATCATCTATGTAAAAATCCTAATTAAAGTGCAGAAGTTCAGAAAGCTTTCTGGAACAAATAGATTTAAGAGAGGTGACTTCTGTTGAATTTGAATTTTTCTCTGAATATTCTTCTGCAAGTATCTTTATCTATTCACTCTTTATGTAGGGGGGAAGGATGCATCAACTCTCTCAGAGTTTTTTCATTCTTCTATCACATATCTTTGCGTTGTCCGTATTCAATTCACAAACACTATGTTTAGAGATTTGCTTTCTTTGTAATAAAAACTGAGAATACAGAGAAACAGATAATAGCTTTGGGGTAGTCAGGAAATGATCTGTCAGTAAGTACTGGCAAAAAACCAAACTGCTGTTACAACTGAAAGCAGATGCAGGTCAGCAAAATGATACTTTAGTCTGTTTGACTAGTTCTCCAGCCACTATAAATGGGAGCTTAAACTTGTATCTGAAAGGAAGACAGCTGCTCTGGAGATATACAAAGTTAGGAGTCTAAATCTGTATCTGGAATTCTTCTTCTAAGGTGTTCATCTAATGTTCTAACCTATCTCTTACAATAGCTGTAATGGGTGCTTAGGTATAGGAAGAGTTTAAAAACAATGATAGTTCCTAAGGATATTCTGCCTGTCATACTGTGATTAATAGCCATCAATAGATTTTTCTGCTAGAATTTGTCTAGCCCCTTTCTTGATAAATCACCAAGAGCTACTGCGTTGGTCTACTCTTGTCAACAGAGTTAGACCAAGAAACAATTCTAGAACTACTGTATCAGCAAAGAGATGTCAACCTACATAACTCCCCTAGATACTTCTTAGATATTAAGCCATATAATTGAAGGGTTTGTTTTGGTTCTTTTTTTAATAACTGCCTTTATCATGTAATTTGCTAGCTTAAGTCTTTCAGCTAAAAAACAACGAAAACACTGATTGCCATGTTGAGGCAAGTTTTTCATCTGATTATCTTCCAGCTGCCTGTCTTGACTACAAGTTAGTTGTCTTGAATTTCCACATTTTGAAACAACTAATTTGCCAATCTTCAATACAGATACTCACCTTCGACAGAAAAAAGAGTATTCCTCTTTTCTCCCTCACATACACACACAGATGCACATCCTTGTTTTATGTTTCTTAATTCTCCAGCTGCATATAGAGTAAATCCAACTATCTATTTTAAATTCAACAGCTATAAAATTAGGTGAGATGGATTTTTTTGTTAGTGCAGCAAAATGTTTCCTAGGATTGTTGACTGACAAATTTTGCATATTTAGCTGTTCTCCAAAACTGCAGCCAGAGCTGAATAATGTACACATTTTCAGATTTATGTTAGATGCTTGGAGTTACATGCAAAAACAGGCTGTAGATTTTTAATTTCTTTACATGTGTAGTCTCACTGTTGACACAAATCAGCATTTTCAAATGAAAAATGTCTGAAGCATGATTTGAAGACAGAAATATTTTGCTGTAGTGCATATTTACACTATTTTTTTATATAAGTTAATTCACTTCCTGGAAATCCACACTGAAGTATATAATAAGAGAAAAATTATCAGATTAAACGATATATTTCCTAAATTTTGGCATTCCTAAATAGCATGATTAATTATAATTTTTCAGGGTAAATTTTGCAAAAATGTTAATATATATCAGAAAGACAGTTAGAAAATCAGGTTAGAAACAAAAGCATCTATGCTCTAAACAAGATAGATAAGACATTTGAAGTATGTATAATTACATGTAAACACATATAGCACACTCTGCTTAGTTTAGTTTAACTGTACTCTGCCCTGCTGAGATCCAAACAGGAATATTGCATTCAGCTCTGGGGCCCCCAACATAAGGACATAGACCTGTTGGAACGAGTCCAGAGTAGGGCTGGAGCACCTCTCCTAAGAGGACAATCTGTGAAAGTTGACTTGTTCAGCCTTGACAAGAAAAGGCTCTGGGGAGACCTTATAGCAGCCTTTCAGTACCTAAAGGCATCCACAGGAAAGCCAGAGAGGGACTTTTTCCAAGGGCATGTAGTGATAGGATAAGGGATAATGGCTTTAAACTGAAAAAGAAAATATTTAGAATACATGTAAAGAAGAAATTCTTCACTATGAGGGTGATGAAACACTGGAGCAAGTTGCCCAGAGAAGCCCCATCCCTGGAACTGTTCAAGACCATGTTGGATGGGCCTTTTTAAAGTTTCTACGATTCTAAGTATTGCATAATTGTAAAGTGTTAATTGTAAACATCATACTAACTACGCATAATAAGAATTTACTCAAATGCTATGGCTACAATTCTAATAATATTTTATTGGAAAGTTTCTCATAAACCCCTCAATTTCTTGGAATGTAATTTTAAATAACAGCCCATAGTGATTTCTTAAAAATGTTAAATTAGAAATTGCCTTGTAAAATATAACTGCTATTTAATGCATGATAATATTTAATTTAAAGCTTCCTGTAACATGTTGTGGTAATATTTACATAAAGAGGAAAAGCTATTAAAACTTTTTAAAATTGTAAAGTTTCTCCAGTGCTTTACAATTTTAAAATAAATTGTCTTCTGCTTAAATATGTGAATTATTTTGTCATAATGTTTAAAACACAAAACTAGTGGAATACATCTGTTCATAGTTAACTAAGAAAAAAGTCACCATGTGTTTTACCTCTGAAATTGTGGAGACTCTGCTACAGAATGGCATTGACTATCTAGAAATTGCAATAAAGATGATTAGATACTATAAATCCCACTCATAAGATTCATTAATTTTTATTATTGTTATATGTCTGTCTTACACTCCATTAATGCAATAATAGGTAGCAAAAATTAAATTAAAAATTAAATCAAAGATCTTACCTCAAAAATACTTACAGATGCTATGCTTTCTGACATTTCCTTCCAAGTTTGCTTTTGTTTTGGGTTTGGTAGTTTGGGGTTTATTTATTTTCATTTATGTTGTTTAAGAATATTAGCCTTAGAAATTTTTTTACAGATCTTAAAAGAAGCATATATCAAGATTAGTGATTAAAATGAAAAGAGATGGAGGAGGAGGAGGGTGATGGAGAATTAAGGAGGAAGAAAGTGAAAAAGAGAAAGAGAAAGAGAAAGAGAAAGAGAAAGAGAAAGAGAAAGAGAAAGAGAAAGAGAGACAAAGACAAAGATTGTATAAATATAAAAATTATAAAAACCACTGTGGGAGAAGAGCACCACAGATATTTACAGGGACATGAACTGTACATAGGGTAAATGATAGGCATGATATGCAGTCCTGACTTCATCCAGGAATCTTTTCAATGCCACTGAACTTTCCTGATTCAGTTTTTGAAAAGCAGACACTGGTCGTCCTGAAAATGAGAGGTATGTATTCTCACACAAAGACCTCCTCTGAAGGAGCATGAGAAGGTAAAAATGCTCAGTGTGCAAAAACCAGGACATATTATAGTATGCCTAGTTTGAACCTGCAGCGGTAGAACATAAAACCAGATTCTCTTCATGAAAGTATATTCTGACTTGCAAGTCAGAATGCTAAAATAAAGTTTGCTGATGTAAATATCATATTTCTTACACTTTTGTCCAAGTTCATAGCACTTACAGATAATGTGAGCATGTTCTCTTTTTGAGCTCAGTTTTAGTAGAATTTCTCTAGGCTCCCGCTGCTTTCATTCTAAATTTAGAATTTGCTTAATACAACATAAGCAAAGATAAGTTTAGACCTTTACAATCTGCCCTCTGTAACTGATTATGTAAAGATGGAGCATCTGAAGGGCAGACAGAGTGTCAGAAAAGACTCTGATAAGGAAATGTCAAATGCAATAGATGTACTAATTACTTTGCACCACTGATTCTTTATTTCTACTGTCCATTTGTCCCCAGATTTGTGTATGTGCAAAGGAATGTAAAAAAAACTAAATAGTTTCTGACAACTCCAAATTCAATAAATCACTATCATATCAACCCTGGAGGGAGCATTATAGGTGCTGGAGCAATCTTAATCTGAATCAATAGCCAGAGAGAAGGATTCACTCCTTTCTTTTACACTTAAAAGTAGCTTGCAGTTTCTCATTTGACCAGTAGAAACTGTGGATGGCCAAGAACTATCATAAAATTATCTCAGCTTGAATTGTCAATTTTTTTGATAAAGGAAAAGGAAATAAGTATTGCAAAGAGTTTTGTGGTAATTAATTTGTCTACACTTTTCAAAACTAATTAAACACGGAAATGTTCTATCTCATATATCAAAAGTATTTTATTTATTTATTATAGAAAATATCCAAATCACATGACAAAAGTGACAAATTATAAGAAATAACCTAATGTTCTATGTACTAAATCTGAAATGCACATTAATGGAGCACCAGCAAGTTTGACAAAATGCCATGGCATAATTATTTGCTAATTAGCTAGTGTAGTCAAACATGTAGGATTTACTGCTACTTACATGACTTTTCATTGTAGAACTCCAAAAAGGAATTATAATGACTTCATGCTGTAAAGACAATTCTTTTTAGTTTTGGTTCATCAGCTTAGATAGTTTCAAAGTGACATTGCACTTTGAAGCACCTCATGTTTAGTGTAATGTTTTATTTCAGTTTGAAACCTCTCCAGAGTCTGAAATACAAAACAACAAAGACTCTAAATTGAATAAGTGAATGCTACAATTGCATGTTACTATGTGCTAGCCAAGATCCTAATGCCAAGTCTGCATTGTAAATCATATTGATGTATAATTACTAAAAACTGTTAAGTTTTCATATTCATAATCTTTGGAAATAAATGACTGCATCATCAACATCATTATCATATATGTAGTATGCAAAAGTAATTCTGACTAGAAATGTTATAAATTGAAGAAATTACTCTGAATTCTTACATAATTTTTGATATCTAAAACCAAAGATGATAAATATTATTTAGTTTCCTTGTACTTTAATGAAAGAAAACGTTTGTATAAACTTTTCTGAAATCTTTTTTGAATTCAACTGGCGAGCTGTATTTTTCAGCTTCAAAACAAGACCTACAATTTCAACTCAACTGATTGATAGAGGTCAATCTAAAGATAAAAGTATGGCATCTTGAAAAGTTTACATGTTTCCAAACTGAGATAGCACACAAATATGTTGAAAGAATATTACATTTAAGTTCTATTAAAACTTTTTGACAGAGATCAACAAAGCATTTTGCCAACAAGGAAGATTCATATTTCTTCTGCTGTGGAAGGAAGGAACATTAGAGGTGACTTCACCAAAGCACTGTACCTTTACTTTGCCATTCATAGCCAATCTTTAGTAAGCTACTGGTTAGGACAAGTGAAATGGTATAGCCAAAGAAACAAGGTAAACTAAACAGACTGCAATTATATGCATTGAATTTTTTTTAAAATGTTTCTTACAGAAAGGTCCAAGAAATCCTTAATATCCCCAGCACAAGAACTCTACTTCTGATGTCTTCTGAACATGTCCAACCAAACTAGATTTTAAGACCAGCATGCTGACTCAGCACAATCATGTCAGCTCCTAATAGCCCCACACAGCCACCAACAACTCTTGCAGATCTTCTAATAAGCACTGATATGATCCCATTTTGTTCAGGTTAATAAGATCATACCACAGTGCTTAAATATCTATATAGTTACTTACAGAAGGTAGACTAAACCATCTTAAATATTACATGAAGACTGTGATGGTGAAATTTAACTGTCTGCTCTCTGCCATCTGAATGTACTTTGGCAGCAATTAGTAATTTATCCTCTTTTAACGATATTGTCTCTTTAAGCTTTGAAGCAATATAGTTTAAAGCTGTGATTTGAATCAAACAGCAGTTGTATAAAATATGACCTGGTGGGATGAAGGTCTAAAACTGATCATTTTAACCTTTTTCCTTTCATGTATACACACAATATATACTGCCTACCTCTTTCATTCCGCACTTCTCAAAACTTAAATCTTAAGACAACCAGAGTACACCTTGTACAGAGTTACACCTTGTAATGCAGATAACAATGTACATTTCCAATAAAACAAGGGCAATACGAATTAAAAAGGTCACACATCTAGATGAAGATGAAGACTGGTCTTTACCATGGCACAAAAACATAGAAATAGAAAGGGAGTGAAGAGCATGGAAACATTTGCAGTGCCTTCTCTGATTTTCCAAGTTGGAAGCAGCATGCTTATTACTGAACTGATTGTTTTCCAAGCATATTCTGAACAGAACAGTGTGACTCAGGCCAGGCATTCCTCATTCAGCAATAATGAAAACAGGTCAAGTAGAAGATTTAGAGAACTCATACAGATGAAACTTCATCACCCCCACCTTTGTTGCTGAGTGATCCAATGGCCTCAGTTCTGTGACCAATTGCATATACCACCATACTCAAGGGTGAATTTCACTTATGAATATTGTCCATACACTTTGAAATCTTCCTTTGAAAGTTTAACAGGTGTAAAGAGGGGCTTCAGTTAGAAGACAGAAGCTGCCTACACATTCAGTGGAGAAATACCATCTCCTGTAGGCAGCTCACAATTTTTTGGTGCTGAGAGCCATCTGGAAGAGTATGCCTTTTTCTTTTGTCTGCTTTGTGAACTTTCCCTCAAATGTTTGGATGGTATGAACTTGTTCTCAGAGTCACTTGCTGGCCATAGTTTTGACAGCTTTCACTGAGAGAAGGGGATGAGCATGTCAGTACCAGATGGCACTTGCCATAGTAGATAACACATTGTTTCTGTACAGTAAGACCATTTTATAAAAATTAATAATTTAGGTTTAAATTCTGTCCATATGCATGTGTGCGTGACTTCATTTGAAATGAAAGACAGCCATCTGCACATGTACCTGTAAACAGAACTAGATCTGTATTTTCATTCTTTGTAGTGAATCTTTCATATAGTAAACTGAACAATTTGTTACATTAATAATAAAGTACCAATCTCTTCTACAGTGCTTTCATCAGCACATCTTCAAGTCCTTCAAGTTTATTTTTTCTTCCACCATGTCTTTAGTTCTCTATAATTTTTTTCAGGGATTCTACTAATAATCAAAACTGTGCATAAAGATTTCTGTAATTCAGAAATTTGACAATTAATAGATACTTTTTTAAATACTTCTTCCGAAAGGCATAAACTGGCCCCACTGGGTGCAGATGTCCCTGAGGTGAACTCATAGAATCACAGAATGTTAAGGGTTGGAAGGGACCTCAAAAGATCATCTAGTCCAACTCCCCTGCCAGAGCAGGACCACTTAGAGCAGGTTACACAGGAACACGTCTAGGCGGGTTTTAAGTGTCTTTGGAGGAGACTCCACAACCCCTCTGGGCAAGCTGTTCCACTGCTCCATCACCCTCACCATGAAAAAGTTTTTCCTTAAATTTCTTTGGAAACTCCTATGCTCCAGTTTGCACCCATTGCCCCTTGTCCTATTATTGGACATTGCTGAGAAGAGCCTGGCTCCATCCTCCAGACACTAGCCCTTTACATATTTGTAAACATTAATGAGGTCACCCCTCAATCTCCTCTTCTCCCAGCGAAAGAGACCAAGCTCCCTCAGCCTTTCATCATAAGGTAGATGTTTCACTCCCTTAATCACCTTTGTGGCTCTGTGCTGGACTCTCTCGTGCAATTCCCTGTCCTTCTTGAACTGAGGGTCCCAGAATTTAACACCATATTCCAGATGCAGGCACACCAGGGAACAGTAAAGGGGGAGAAGAACCTCTCTCGACCTACTAACCACACCCCTTTTAATACACCCCAGGATGCTACTGGCCTTCTTGGCCACGAGGGCACATTGCTGGCTCACAGTCATCCTGCTGTCCACAAGGACCCCCAGGTCCCTTTTCCCTGTGCCACACTCTAACAGGTCTTTTCGTTGCTAAATAATATCTACCAATTGACATACTTAACTGTAGACAAATTGTTTTGCCACTTCGTGTAAAATATTCCTGACAAAGCAGCAGAGGGGTTTTAAACCTCAGTACACAGAAACCTCAGTACTCAAAAAGAATTACAGAATTATATACTGACAATCATATGTAAAGGACAATTACATTTGTCCATCAATATTAGCTCTGGACAAGTACTAGATATGATGCTAAACAAATAGCAATCTGTTGTCTAGGAAGGCACTATAATATATGCCCTCAGAAGATAAACTTTCCATAAGAGAGGCTTTGTGGATCAATTCCTAGAAGGGTAGACCCCAGTTTAAGTATACTGGCTTTCAAAGAACATATGATTTGAAACATCCTCAAGCCTCATCTATCTACAATTTAATCCTCTAGACTAAGCCTGTGGCTTAGGATGTCTGTGTAGACAACATAGAAACAACTAAGAAGGAGAGATACCTCCACAGATTTTTGAATGGGAAAAAAATCATTAAAAATGGAGACAGGAGGGATTGTTCTCTGGAGGTGTTCTCTCTTCCCATAGCTTTAATGCAGACAATTACACAGATTACAAGTCTATCTTTTAGGTGCCTAAAGTACAGTAAGTTCCACATTCAGTGTCTCATGATTTTTAAATGTATCCTCTAGCACTGGCACAAAAATTCCACTAAAATATCACTTTGTTGAGTAATACTGAAGCCTTTGAAGTCAGTATTCCACAGCACTGGACCTATCACTTAATCATAAAACTGTATTTTTGAAAGAATATTGTTTTATTACAGCAAAAAACCCCCAGTGAGTCACTGCTAAATTGTTTTGAGTGCTCTGAATGTTGTGTGGACTCAATACTTTAAAAAAAAAAAAAAAATCTTCATTTTAAATATCTTTGAGGGAAACTGAAAAAACAGACTTCCTACTGTAGAGCTGGTCACCATCCTTGGCTTTCTAACCTCTGAAAAATGCGGAGGATAGTTCTGCTATTGAATATGTTTGCATTTTCCACAGCAGGATAATACATTTTCCTATTTATAAACTCAAGCAATTCTACAGTAGTTACCACAACCTGCCTACACAAGTGAAAGCTTATTTCTTATTTCTCACCATGGTGTGGCTCATTCTTTGATGCACATGGAAGGACATTGTAAATAACATTTTAACACCCACAGTTCAGTTCATATTGAACAAAAGCAATGTACGGCTAGCCATTTAAAGAAGAAAAAGTCAATAAATACATAAGAAATGTTAGCACGTCTGCAATCTGCTATGTAAACTAAAAAGGATCACCATTAAAAAGGTAAGGTAAAAGAGCTAATATTTCAGGTTTTACTTCAGTCACATTATTGCTTGTGTCACGCTAGTTTTACTAACTGTAAACAAGTGGCCTTGATCTTTCTTATGCTCCTTTCTATGCTTCCTGCTTGTACTGATGTTACAAAGGCAGCACTGTGAGCAACACACTGATATTGACCACAGAATACAAAAGCTCAAGGCACACGAGATGCAAGCTGTGCCTTTCCCTCAGCTCTGCTGTGAACACGTATGATTTACTATAGAACATATGTTTCACAGCATGAGTCACAGGTAACTCCAGAAAAAAAAATCAGAAGTGAATTGGGAGAGGAAGTGAGATGGAGGTTACAGTTTCACTAATGCTTACCATTTAGATAACAGAGGGGTAAAATTAATGAATAGTTTTGTGATGCTTGAGTATCACTAGCAATAATGATGACAGTACTTTACTTAAAATTCTAATATTTTAAACTTTTGCACTAAGGAAATAAAAGAAAACTACCACTTAAAATCACATTCTTGATAGCATTTCTGTATGGACTTCAGAAATGACAATGTCTAGATGAAATTATGTATCATATTCAGAAGCTGAGGTAATTAGTGGAAGCTTAACTTGCATACTGACCTTGAGCTTGGCCCAGTCTCCAGGCTTCACTGTTGCTTTGTTTCTGACTTCTTGAAAGAATAATAAAAAAACCCACCTCCTGGTAAGTACTAAGAAAGAGAATCTTAAAATACATCTGGCCCAGGAACAATATAAATTACCTCCAAAAAGATATGTTCAAAAACTTTAAAGAAAAATTAAATAAAGCTGTAGCTATTATGTAAGATTTTCTAACACTGAGAGAGCTGGGTCTTTACAAAATAATTTATTTTTTGATATCAAAGGATTTCAATCTCCACTTATTTTTAATAGATGGCTTTAGTGACTGTATTTGTGATGGCAGAAACCTTAGAGAACACATTGCACCAATGCTATAGCTCATGAAGAAACAGACGCAGTGTAGTGTATCATGACAGACTGAAATGGAATTCCAGCCGTGTGAAGGTAAATTTTCCAGCTGTGCTAGCACAGATTGGAATAACTCACTCATGACTGCTGCAGAAGAAAGTGTCAGTCTATATCTCAAACTGTAGCTATCGACCATTTTGTACTGTTGCCTGCAGCAGATAGGGAAAGATTCTGGAGTAACAAGATGAGATTAATGCATTTCTGGGAAGTATCTTACAGTTTTATAATATCTTTTGCACTCTATTTTTTTCTTCCAATAGTTTTTCTTCTGAGTTAATAAACATTTAGATTTTTTTTAAAATGGGTATACTACTTCATGTACATTACTCATTGACACAATATTATTTTTTTTTTTTCTTTTAGAGTAGGTTCTGGTTTATGGATGTGCAATGTGCTAGTGAAGATTGTGCTACTATTGTGAGCAGCTAATGAACTTAGTGACGTCCACATAAAACCTTAGAATAGGAATAGAACTATCTGAAGAATATTTTCATGGGAGGATGACACAGGATCATTGTAGACAGACTTGGAATTTCACAAAGTGGACTCTTAAAAAAAGTCAGTCACTAAATCAATAATGCATTATGTTTTTACTTTGAAAAAGAGCAGGTGAATTTTATGCAAGTGAACTTGTAGAATCAACACTGATTTCAACTAAGCTGCCATTCATCAGATCAGAGGTCACGCTGAGTCTCTCAGGTCTTATTTCTGTGATTAAAATTCATCAGCCATTCAGCTTCTTGGCTTGTGCTTACAGAAAATGAGATTTCTAAATGGGTTTCCTATCTAATGCAGGCTTAGAGCAGTTTGTACTCCAAGATCAGACAAATACAGTTTCAAATAGGGACACAGGAACATAAAATGTACAAAAATATGAACAGAAGATACAAACTGCCATCAATGAGTTCAGATAATGCTTCTCCCTTTCCTTTCTTTATTCCTAGCCTTGAGATATGTTACAATACACAGAATATGATGCATTACCTTCAAAAGTAAAATTCAGCACAAACATAAACAAAAGAACTGAAGAAAGGATGAAGAATGCCAAAAAATCTAACAGTTCCTAGAACATACGCAAATAAGAGAATCCTTATTAGAGTACACATCCGATTGTTTTCTCAAGGGTGTTAACTCCTTTTGAAGGAGTGGTTCTCTGTTTCCCCAACTCTGTCACTACTAACTCATTCCTGACTAGACTTTCTAAACTGATAATTTCCCTTGGAGTATTTTAAATTGCATGCCGTTTCAGAAATGACCAACTTAAATTTCTTGGTGTCTGGTCTCACCATCACTGATTTCAGCCATAAAAAGTCATCAGGTATGATGATCCTATATTAAAATGATGTGAAAATAGCTGGAATATAGATGTGTTCTCACTAAGTATATATTTCTTTTTGTATGACAAATTAGTAGTTTCTATATCCACAGTAGTGCAAATACATCAGGAAAAGATCTACAATTATTGGCCACACATTTTCTTGGTTGTATATTTATACCTATGAATCAAACCAGAATATTTTATCAAATGTGAAGGCAAAAGAAAATCTTCCTTTGCTCTTCTGCAAGGACTATATGAAGCACAGAAAATATAGGCCCTTTGTGCCTCACAGCTACTCCCACTTCTCTCCTAATTACATACACATATGGGTGTTTTATGTAATTTACTTTGCAGTGAGTATATGAAAACTTACAGTATCTACGTGGTTGGTGCCTTTCAGTCTGACTAAAATTAAAGGGAAATGCCTCTTCAGGTAATGTTCCTTCTGTGCTCTCATCCCTTTTCTAGGACTCATTTCACATACCACTAATCCCATAATTTCTGCCTTTCATCTGGTCTCATAGTGACTTTCTGTAGGAGTTAAAATCCCATTAGAAAAAACATGCAGCCCCTCAAAAATGTCACTCCTTCCTGAGCCAACCAACCTTTTCAGACACCTAGAAGAGATCTCAGAATAACTGACTACTAAACATCTAAAAAGCTGGAACCTAAACCTATCTTTCCAACAGCATATAGAGTCATTGAACTGTGTCTGTTTAAACAACATTTATTTCAGGGAAAATCTTCATTAGCTGTTTGGCAAATTCATTCAACTTCTCACAGCTGCAGGACTGGATAGAAAATGAACTCTAATTGGACTTTGAGGTAGAAAATTTGACACTCTAAAGAAAAAGGACGATCTGAAAATTTGCAGCTGGGGTTTAAGTTTGTTTTGGTTTGCTTAATTTTTATACTTCTTTCACCACAGATGTCAAAATCTTGTGAAGCTTTGAAATACATGAAAATTATTTATTCCAGACCCAACCAGCTTTTCACCAGCTGTAGAAAAGTCAAACTGGATGGAAGAGGATATACTCATTTTAGTATTTCTCTACATAAATTTAACTCAAGCATCCATGATAGACTATTTATAAAAGGTAGAAAAGAAATTAAATGAAACTGTCAGAAAGAAGGTGCATGCCTGCAGATCTCAAAACAGTGATTTTAGAGTGAGTTACAGCACCTGGTGACAGCAAGTGTGAATAAATATGTCCTGTCTCACTCTTTTGTACTGCTATTCATTATCATGCAACAAGAAAACAACAAATAAAGAGACGGAAATAATTCTCAAAAGCTTGGCCACATCAATAAATTTATGTCATTACTGTGCACCCAGGTCAAAGTAGCCTAGCAGTATCAGAATAGGAAACAATAGCAAACCTAATGTTAGAGTACAGGTTCCTGTTAAGTTTTTGCACCTAAAGCAAAAAAAACCCCAAACCAAACAAAAAAACAACAAAAAAACCCCAAACAAAAACAAAATAAAACAACAACAACAGCAACGACAACAAAACCAACCAAACAAAAAAAACTCCAAACCAAACAAAATGTATGTGACTGCAGGACAACTTGTATACCTAGGAAATGAGATGGTTGCAAATATACAATTTTGCACACAAAACATATAGAATTTATACAGAGAGAAGAAATAAAAATTCTATTTATATAAGCCTCAGATGCCATGGATTTCTAGAATTGAAACACATTTTTATATACACCTGATAATCCTCAATGTCCTTTTTCTTTTAAAGTTTCATCATGACCTTGAAATGGGAATGATGAGACCTGAGTGGAAGATTCAATATATGGGTGCAGTCTAATTAGTAATGTCATGGCATAATAATGTTTCCTAGTTTAGTTTTTTATTTTGATTTTGACAAAACTTTTTGACAGTCTGTTTGAATGTATTTCAGAGAATTCCCACAGTGATGCTAAAATCTCTTACATGGAAATAACTCATTTGGAGAACACCACTGAACATACATAGTAATCTGGAGATCATTACTCTTTATTTGGCCTACTTAGTCTAGTTTGGGCCTTCTCGGTAGAACATATTGATACACTGGGGAGTGAGTCCATCAAAGGACCACCAAGATGATTAAAGCATTGAAATATACAGCATATAAGGAGAGTCTGAGATAATTGGCATTCTTCAGCCTTAAGAAGTGCCAATGAAATGACATCTGGTTAGTGTCTACAGCTGTCTGGTGTGAGAATATTGAGCAGATGGATACAGGCTCTTCTTCAAGGCTTATGGTGGTATGATAAGAGACTATGGATACAGTTTCTACCAGAGGAAAGTCCAGGCAACTCTTAAGAAAAAAATCCAAATTACTGAAGTAGATTTCCCAGAGAGGTTGTCTAATCTCCATCCTTAGAGATATATTCCAAACGTGACTGAACACAGCACTTAGAAAAGTCATCTGATTAGTCCTGCTTTGAGCTGGTGAGTGGACTGAATGACTCTCACATATCCCTGACAACCATAATTATTTTATGAGTCTATGATTCAGGTAAAACTATGATTCAGGTGAAAGAAATACTGTGGTTAGCTATTCTGCAGTACTAGAGGAATAGTCACAACTTTGTCTATTCATTTGTCTGAAAGATGATCTCAATGAAATCGAGATAGCATCACCTTTATAACAATGTCCAAAACTGAATTACCAATGCATTCACCCTGCTAAAGGGAAAGTACAGGGAGAGGTAAAGAGAAGGGTAGTTTGCATCTACTGAGTTGATTACAGATATTGTTCAATATGTGAAATGATTTATTTCTGTTGTGGCCTTTCTGAAATTAAATAATCTCTACTAAAGGCAGTATTCACTTCAACACACTCACAGGAAAAATTAGTATAGTGTTGTCAATAATATGTATATTCTTTTTTTATTACTTTTTTTTTTTAATTCCAGCCTCATATATAACTTTCCTCAATCTGACTCATTTTGCAGAGATGTCATTATCTCACTGAACAATCCTTTTTTCTTTGTCCTTGGTCCTGGGGAATTTCAATAAGAGAGCTAAATTATTTATACTTCCCATTGAAATTACTAATGTTTATTATATGGCAGTTATCTATCATCATTCTAACCCACTGTCATTTTAGCAGTATATCTTTCCTAGATCACTAAAGAGTTTTGGATTAGCATTGAGTTCTTGCAGTGGTGTACTCATTCACCATGAGTCATGGTCACTTTAGCCTAATGTAAGCTTCTAATGCCACTTAATGAACTGGTTCCTGCCTTCATTCAGTGGCTCATTCCCACCAGTTCATGTGTGTCATAACAATGCTTGTGCAGTTGTCTAATGAGCCAAATGAATGTTGCTGAAGACAAATCAATATGAAAACTAACCAGCAGTTTGCAGACAGATGATTTCCATGAACTGGATCACTGCCCAGGAACATGAAGAAAATTTGGGGAGAAAAAGTGGACCCCTTCAAGTTATATTAAAGCATTTAATTCCATTAACCTAAATACAGGTTGTCCCACTACTATATGTTAAGACTGAGGATGCAAACAGTGAAGATAACATATATTAGTAATGCCAGAACGTAGCATGATGACTAGTCAGGAGAAAAACTCTATTACTGCTGAAATTGCATTTCTTCATTCAGTCATAAGAAGATCTGGAGATATGATAGCCTTTAAAGAACATGGTGGAGACATTAACTGCTGATAAAGAATCTTTAATTTTTTTTTATTTTTACATTGCTCCCATCCTCCTTTCCTCCTTTTTTTTTTTTTTTTTTTGGTGATGTTTGAAACTTCTCCATGTATTAAGCTTGATTGCACAATCAGCATTCTGACAAACCCCAGTTTCTCTCTCCATTGCCTTCCATCTTATTATTGTCCATAAATAGAGACAAGCCAGGAAGGGGACATAAGTATATATCTCTAATTATAGCAATATAAAACAACCCTTGAAACATATTAATCACTGACTAATCTTCCATACTAATTTATCCCACTTGTCTAACAGCAGCTTTTTCCTTCTCTGATCTTTTCTATTCTGAGACCAAGACTTCATGATCATATTCCTGACTAGCTGATGCAGCAAATTGGTATAATCACTTAGACTACAGCTTCCTGTTTCCCATTATATGACAACTGTCAACTTTCTGCATAATCAAGAAAATATACATCCTCATTTGGGAAGGGGAAAGAGAGGAGGAGAGAATATTTTTCCTAAACACAGTAACAATGTCAAAATGAAACTGTTTGCACTGTTATATCCTGCAAAACATGACAGAGGAGAGATAAGTGATAAACGAGAGGAAAGGAGCAACAGTCTGTAACATAAGTATTCTCATCTTCAACACAGCTAAGAACACAGAAGACCAAGTCCCAGGACCTCTATACCCAGTCTTTCTTCTGGTAGTGGGTCTCTAGATTAAATAAAATGTGATGAGTTTCCTCTTTAGCTAAGAAAATCAGGACTTGATCTAAATGAAGTAATGGTTTGAGGCCAAGAAAACAAGTACCAACTATCTGCCACTCCTCCTGAACCTGTGAAATCAAGAAAATTAATCAAGCTTGTTAAGTAATTAACAAATATCAGTATTAGATTCAAGTTTCTGTCACAGCAGCCTTTATTTTCTGAGTTATCTTTCTCTTTGTTTTAAAATAAGAGAAATATTTATCCTATATAGTTTCCAGCTGGTAGCTTCCAAAACAAAAGAAAAGATTGTGTGACCCACCGTTAGCTACAATAGCCCATAAGTCAAATGGATTTGACCCATCTCCACTGCTTCTGGGTTTGTTGTTCATTTATCTTGGTTGTCAGGGCTCTGTATTTCTTGGTGATGATGTGAAATGTGAAAATGCATCCTCTGCTGTGGCTGCTTTTTATTTTTTAAAGGATAAAAATAGATTGAATCTCCAGACTCTTCCAGGAGCTAAAAAGGGAAAAGAACAAAATGATCTGCTGAGCTTTATCAATAGGATGTGTTTTTCCATTCCATCCCTCAAAAAACCCCCTTGAAAAAGTAGTGAAACAATAGTTTAATCCACCAAGAACGTAATATGCTCAATTCACTAGTACTGTGTATTAGTTCAATACATGTACACTACGCTATTAAAATGTTAAAGGATATATATAATCCTCTACCATATGTATCTCTAAGTAAAATCTTGCCTTTGGTCATTTTGTGTACTGCCTTGCTGTACTGAGGTTTTTTTGTTTGTTTTATAGTAATGTGTCCCACCATATGTGTTCCCTCTTAAAAGTAGTTCACTGAACAATTTCATCTCCACACTTGTAAACTCAGAATATAGTGTTGGCTTGTGTCTTTTTCTGATGAAGAGAAACATGAAAGATTAGACATTTTTATTTCTCAGTACTTCCTTTCCAAAGGCAAAAGTCCAACTTGTTACTTCTGAAAAAGAACAAATGGCTTATAAAAATATTAATTTGCATACTATGTGTTAAATATATTTCAATATGTTTTTAAAAAAAGTTGGCCAATGCTGAAATTTAATGCAGAATTTTGGAGTCAGAAAAGTATCTTAGAGTCACCTATACAAAGTTAATAAACCAAATTATGGTCTCATTTAAACTACTATAAATCCATAGGCACTCCTAGTGAATTTAAGTTTAGACTAAGCTTAAAGACAGGAAAATTTGGGTAATACAGCACAGGGAGATGCATTTCATGTGCTAATCAACAAAGCAGGGAGATTTTGATGACTGCTCTTTATATGAAGAAGATAAGGTATATAAAAGTCTTATCTGTGGCAGGATAGGCCATCAACATAAAATCCAAAGTATGTGCACACCTTCAGCTATTGAAACTTCACCCCAGACTTAGAAAGTGGGAAGGAACGCTCTTCATCTACTCTTGATATGAGTTATGGAAGTCTCCATTTGCTCCCTCCACAATTCATATATCATAGTACCTATGTTGGCATTGACTATTGTTGCTATACAATTGTCTGCCAGAGCCTCACGGACTTTCATCGAAGCGGTTTGGCAAAGTCGACATTTGCCTGTTCCAGAGCCCTGCTAAGGACTTGCAATGAGACATTTTCACAGAGTTAAGAGTTTGATTTATTAAAGCAACAGATACAATGGATTCAGAATTGCTACCGACAAATACACTAACTGCCAAAGTTATAACTGCTGGGTAACATCCTACAAAGTTGGAGGCACAAGCTTTTGTAATAGTACTAATATATAATAGTAATGCCAGCAAAAGTTATGCCATACATTGAAGGTGCAATTCTTACCAAGAAGGCATTTTGGGCGAAGGAAGAGGAAGGTCTGCTAGACCTTCAGTCATCCCCTGCCTCAAGGGCTATTCCCCTTGTGGTTCTTTATATCCTAGTCCCATTTATTCCTGACTTCTTGGTGATATCTGACTTGATTTGGGTGGAAAGTTAAGTAACGTAGTCATATATGTTTAGCATGTACTCCCTTAGGCTCATTACCGTATTTAGGGATGTACACTTCAATATTCATTTTAATGATGATTAGGCAAAAGTCTTCACTTAGACACCATAGCCTTCATCTGTGTCAAAGCTGATTGCTTTATGTTATTTTAGCTGAAAAAGGACCATCTTTTCTTCACAAGAGTACCTCCTTCAGTCATTCAGCATGCCAGCTCAGTGGGTCTCCACTCCCAGAGATAGCACAAGAACCTCATGGTTGCAAACATTTCAGCCTTTCTCCCAAAGAACACTAAATTAGCCTGCATTCCTGACACATGGCAAGCTGGGAAGTTATCCCACACCTATTAGTCAGAATTCAGAAAGTTGAGTGTCACCCTGACAGAATATAACATGATATAAATTCAGATCTCCACCTTTTTCCACCAACTTTATTTATATACCTTTTGCCATTTTAATGATGGAGGATGAACTGCCAATGAGTGCTTTAAGGGAGCTTAGAGTAGAGCCAAAAGAGTTGGATATTGTCATTGTAAAATGACAGCGGCCATAACTCTGGAGACGTTTCAGAGCAATTACCTTATCCTGAAATTTCAGTTTCTCTGCCAGATATTCAGTGTATATATATATATATTTAATGCAATTAAATAACAATAAATTCCCCCTGCCAGGTAAGAATAGGAAATACTGACACTCCACATGACTCCATCCATTCAGAGCAAGTATTTTAATCATAACTTAAATAATATGAGGTCTACTAAGGTAACTAATACTATAGATCACATATTGCTGAATTTTACCTAAAGGAAAAAGCCCACTAAACTACTTGAATAACAAAAAAAAAAGCAAAATACCACACAATGCAATTGAATAATATTGATAATAAACAATGCAGTTAAGCTCTCCTTTTACTTTCAAAGTAGTTGCCTTCATCAGCTTTAGCAAATTAAGTATGACCTTCTAGTAAAATAATTTTTTCGGTGAAAGATTAGCAAAGCTGTACAAGTATTATTGAATACAAACATTTCCATTTGAAGAAGACAAAAGCATTTAAATGCCCCAATATTTAAGCTGAGGCCTAATATAGTGCAAACTGTGATAATACTGTTCTTACCATAAAGAAGTTTTCAAGTCATTGGCTACAAATATATTACAATCAGTTTTAAGAACAACAGCTACTAAATAATGATGCTGTTGGGTTGCATCACATATTTTGACAAAGAAATAAGGCATCAGTTCCAACAGAAGAAACAATCTATAAGTGAATATTTACTGTACATCTAAATCAAGAAGGAATTTTTCAAAAACTGCAACATCTCATCCTAAAAGATAATCTTGTCAGTATTTCTTTGACAAATATGTTTTAATATTTTGATATTTTCTTTTAAACCAAAACTAATCAGGGAAATGACCATTTTTAAAAATTAGCTCAGTTTTCAGTATTTGAACACTTGCAAAATTTTCTTTTAAAAATTTTTTTAAAGCTTCATTTTTCCTTTCAAAACAGCTTCTTGTTTAAAAATGTACATTTTCCAGGCAGGTACAATTTGAATAATCTAAATTTTCTTGAAACAAAGAAACCATCTCTCACTCAGTTACCCTACAGCCAAAGTGTTGAGTAACCTTCTACCTAGTCTTTACTATAACTTCTCTACTTTTATCAGATAATTTTAATTAGATGATTAAGTACTTTTCTGTACATATCTCACTGTAGCATAAATGGGTTTCTGTACTTCATGTTTCATAAATACATCAAATTCATGTTAGTATCCTGATCTAGTTGAGAGGCATCCCTGCCCATGACAGGGAGGTTGGATTAGATGATCTCTAAGGTCCCTGCCAACCTAGGCCATTCTGTTCTGATCTGTTCTGTTCTGTCACTGATGATTTTAACGCCTTCTTCACAGAAAAAGGATAGCACAAAAATAAAGGTAATCTGTGTAATAGTTGTATCAGATATATGTTCATACCCAAACTAAGGAATGCAAGAGACACAGCAATTCAAAAATCTCCTTTAAATTTTAAAGACATTGATATTCCCTCATGTGTATTTTATTAATTTTCTATAATGCTTTTTGTCGGTTTTACAGCCACAATACAAAAACACATCAATCTTTTTTCTGTTCTTTTCAGTCAGGTGAGATCACAAGCTTGCTTTCAGGTGGATCAGGTGAGTGTACATACACTGTACAAACAACATATTCTTGGCAAAGCTGTGTATTCCCATCATCTCTTCTAGACACCAGACAGAGGAAAACCAACTCCTGCTCCTCTTACTGCAGACAGCTGTCCATTTTCCTTCCATTGCATCTGTTTCACCTTCTGCTAATCTATCACTTGCTCTTGAGCTGTGGCATAATTCTCTTTAGCAGGAACCATTCCAAAGAGTCAGGAATTTCTCTAGGTTTCCAATCAAATGTACCTGTGTCATAAGAATGATCTTCAACAAAGATGTCAACACAATGCCCAGAAAAACCTTACTGACTTTCTAGAGGCAACATTGTTCATCATATAGTAAGAAATCAGAACTCTAAGACACATAGAGGACTGCGACTGCATTCCATTAATAACTAAAGCTAAAAAATTGGTGGGTGTGTGTGTATGAAAAATCAGTTCTCATGGACTATTTTGAACTCCATGAAGATAAAAGCTTCTAATTGGACAGGAAGGAAAAGACCCCCAGGACAGCTAGAGTAATCAATCTGCCTTGTCACTTGATTGCTGATGCAGGCAGCACATACACATTAATGGCAGTAAGTTTTGTGGGTTTGAATTGCTACATATTCCCTTTAGTAAAACAGTTCTATTTCTAATTTATCAATTCAGTGGCAGAATTTTTTTTCTTAGTTAAGATAATTCCAAAAATCCAAAATTCTGAGCAGATGATGACAACTTGTTCAAGCTATGTCGATGCTGGAAAAAAAAGGAAGTTAATATTTCAGTTTTGTTCTTTATGAATATAAAACATAACATAATTATGTGCTCACTTATTAAGGTAAACATCCCATCAAGTTGGCTTTTATATACACTTTTAAAGTAGTTGCTTAAATTATTTCAATGAAATTGACTCAAACAGGAGATCAAGATCTCTACTTCAGATTTACTGATACTTAATATTTCTTACACTACATAACACTGGTATAGAGATTATTTTTTAATCAATGGTAGACTAAGTTATACAATTTCTACTTACGATGGACAACTACTTCTTGATTTATGTAAAAAGAACAAATGACTCCTTCATATAAAACAAGGACTAATCTTGTCATTTCTATGATAGTTACTATTCACAAGATTTAAGAATGACTGATATATGTCATTAGGTTACTTAAAAAAGGAGTAGAAAACTCCTGATAAATCTGTATTTTCTCACTCAAACTATGCTTTACATTAGCCTGTTAACCTGCAAGCAATTGAGTAAATTCAGTAAAATGGCTTGTCAAAAATGGTTGTACATAAAAACTAAGTTTGTCAACTTGTTCCATATTTTGTCAGGACTTGGTTTTGTTTCCATAAAAGATTTCATATTTTGATGTATTTTAAACTGTTTTAAAACAGTTATTATGAAATGATTGCATCAGCTCTCCAGAGGAACAAACTTTCACACAATTTCTACTGGATAAAATGGAAATTTTATCATGTTTGTGTTTTTGCAATGCAATGAAATTCTCTTTAAAAACTAGCTGGTTTTCATATTCCTTTTGCATGGGTTCTTGTCTGTACAGCTTTTAGACTGATAAGTTCTTTTTTCAAACTGTCTGTTTGGTGTTTTGTTTTTGAGAAAAAATAATTAAACTTCCATCCTATTTTTGGTCATTTAAATTTGCCCACATATATTTAAGCCCTCTATATAAAGAACAAACAAACAAAAAGTAACAAACAAAACAACCAAACTCCAAACCCCCAAAATAAAAACCAACAAAAAAAAATCAGCAAAAGCCATTCCCATGTAGGATAACTGAACTAGCTTTATCTTGTGTCTGAAGAGCCCCAGATGCTACTGCATCTCTAAGTGCTCACTCTAGCTAGGAGCAGACACTTCTGTACCAAGACACTGGGAACCTAATGCAAAGATAAAGGATTCAATGCTTTTCTACTGTCTTCCCAAAAGACCTTTACTCTACAGCCTTGGCAGACAGAAGGGAGAAGCTTACTGACAGTTGTGAGGTACCAAGTACAAGGCATAGCTTAGGTAGACTTATCAGGACAGGGCATGGATTCAGTAAATGAACAGAAAATGAGGTACAGTACTAGAGAAACAAAACAAAATAGCCTGAATTCTTCTGTGCATTATTTTTCTCATTTGTAAATCAGTCTTTCCCTTTTTAAATGCATATCTAATTTAAATAAATAAATAAATTCTTAAGCGAGAGTATATACTGCTTGCACTGCTTGCAAAGCATTAGCTGAATTATGAGTTATGAATCTTACAACAATAATTAAACTCATGAAGGTCCCCAGGGCTGGGTTGGTACAATGTTCATGAAGTAAACGAGGCTTACAGAATGGCTACTAATGATACATGAGGTTTTAAGGAATTATTTAAAGAGTCTCAATTGAAGTTATGGGACAGCCTTAATTTTAGCATTTCTGGACTTTCTTTTTTGAATTTTCAAACTTCATAATATTCTTTTAACATTTTTGTTTGTTTTCTGTACAACATTTAGCAACTTTAGGTTCTCTGGAAATTATTCACTAATTTGTTATTCATTATTCACTAACATTGTGTTATCTAAGTGATAGAACCATAAGACAGTAAAAAATCCTAGACAACGGATAGAAATAAAGCTTGAC
Organism: Megaceryle maxima; assembly: GCA_024605025.1. Classification (NCBI taxonomy): domain Eukaryota; kingdom Metazoa; phylum Chordata; class Aves; order Coraciiformes; family Cerylidae; genus Megaceryle; species Megaceryle maxima. The sequence goes on from JANHGN010012069.1 coordinate 104,078, forward strand.
CTTCATTACAGCAATCTGTATGTTCAGAAGAAGTGTAAAATTTGCAATAAAATAAGAAAAAAGCATGATATTACTCATAAAAATATAATTGAAACAGAGCACCAATCTTGATTATATTCAAAACCTCACTGATCAAGGCTGAACAACCCAATTCATGTTAGTTGTGCTAGCCAGAGAGTGAACCAGATGAACTATATTATTCTTTCTGTGGCCTGTGAGATAGACTTTTCCTGCAAGCAATTTGTATCCCATCACAATTTCAAAATATACCTAAATAGTGAAAAATCAACCTTTAAACATCTTTTTTAGACACCTAAAATGTTCTTCTGATGGATGCTTTTATAGGTCTGGAAGATAAAGCCTTATTTCTACAGTTTCTACTTCATAAGTACTGTGTCACTGGAAGCAGCTTTCAGCATCTGTTCCACTGAAATACAGTCATCTCACTCAGTGACCCAAATGGTTGGGTACAACAGGAGAAACAATAGAGAAAGCAGAGAATCAGCAAAGAAACAAAAGAAAATGATCAAATACCATTTAAAGTTTTCTCCTTCTGGCCAAGCACACACTGATGGGCTACATTAAATATATTCTGCTTTGCATCAATAACTTATATTTCTCCACTATAATGTAACAATGATTTACATTAATTATCTTCCCTCTCCGTGGACCACAACCAAGTATACCTGATTGTGAGGACTGAGGCACCAAAACCGTGTCTCAGTTAACAAACAGCGAGGCTGAACATAAGCAGAATTGCAGAGCAAAATGCTTGGTGCTGAGGACTCAATGTCTGTGCTATATACACTTCAGGGGATTCTACTTCAGACTACCTCTAATCTGACCCTGTAAACTGAATGCTCATAAGCAGCTGCAATGCTTTCAGTGCACTCTGAGATCAGACCTTCCCACTTCATCCAGTTCATGTGTTTAGAGACTGCTCATGGATGTGATACAAAGCACAATTAGCAGAGATAATCAGGACATTCATTTCAGAAGTACATTCATACTCTGATCTAAAACACTAGCATAAATGTAACCAGAAGCTATGCGAGCATCATTAGTATGGAACTAAGTCCAAGTAACAGCCTCCACAATCAGGAAGCTTTATTAGTTCATGTTCTGGCTCAACACTATGCTAATCACATCCACCTGGCTTCTGGCCAGCACAAAGTGCAGGCAGAGGTCACTTGCCTCTGCCCACAAAGTACCATATACATATTACCTAAATATGCATTTGTCCTTCATATGGTACCATTGTGTTTATTGCATTACTGAATAAAAATTTTGCTAGAGCTTAATGTTGCCTGGAGGATGACGATTCAATTTTACAGCAACTGTAGAAGGTTTAAATGTTTTTGTTGTTCTACAGTAAAATTGAATTTGTTTAAACATCTGTTTTCAGTTTGAGAAGAGGGGGTGAAAGATCTGAATGATACAGATTATTTGAGTGAGTTAAATCAGGAATATGGATGTCAAAGGTCCCTGTTCTCCTCTATGGAGAGCTGCTTTGCTGATTAAGCAAAGGCATTTCTTGATCTACTTGATCTACACTTCAACCCTATATGCTAAACAGAGAGCAGTTTGTGGGATTTGCCACTTCACTTTACACAGCAAAATTTTATTAAGAAATTATTGAAATGTTAAATAGCAATGAAAATCAAAGCAGATTTAATGAAATTAATTGCTTTAAACTGTCACAATCAGTTTTAAAAGAAGCCACCTTTAATAAGCAACCTACTGTTTTAATGCTCTGCCCCAAACTATCTCTAAAGAGCTAAGTACAGTACTGCTCTATTTTCATTAACAGAGAGCACATACTGGCATTCGACTTTTTCTAGCTCCCTCGAGTGGTTCTGTAAGTCAGATTTCACTGAAAATTGTTTTAATGAAATCTATTTTAACATAAAGGGCTTGATATCAGAGGTGGCCTACATTTTTTTCTGTGTTCTGCCTTATGCAAGCAAATAGCTGTACAGGCACTCTACACTAATGGGACTGCCCTCCTAGTTAAATAGATGCTTTATTGGGTCAACGTCCAAAGTCTAGGTAAAAATAAAAGAATTCAAAATACAACACTTTAAACATGTTTAAACTCTGTATGTGAGTGAAAAAAGGATAGATTACCTGAATTTTCAGAAAATTACCATGGTCATGTCCTATTAGCATACAGGCACTAAACATGTGCCTATAGATAGAGTCTACACTTTAACCCTGATGTAGCTTCTCACTCCTGTGTGTTCACCATCTGTTTATACAACAGTCCTGCAGCTAAAAAAAAAATGTAAATTAACTCTGACAGAGCTTCTGATATTCCAGTTACACAAGAATTAACTGTCCACACACACACTGTTCGCCTCTGTGGCATGCTGACCTCTTGCTGAATACAATGTGAGAAGGCAAGGAAAGGAACTGTCTTTGACTGTTGAGCCTGATGAATAAATAAACTTTCAGTCTTTCTATCTGAAAAACAACAACAAAAAAACCCCAACCAAACAATCAAAAAAACCTAAAAACCAAAACCAAAACAAAAACAGAAAACCAAGCAAGCAAGCAAGCAACCAAAAAAAACCCACCACACAACAAAAAACAAAACAAAACAAAACAAACAAAAAAAGAAAGAAAAAAGGAAAAAAACCCTGTAAATACAGACATAAAAGAGCAGTTATTAAATCTAATATCCAAACATAAGTATCATTTTTGTTAAGGAGCCAAGAGAGAGTCTTAACAGCAGGATGAAATCTCTCTGTCAGCTGACACTTTTTTCTGGTAAGAATGACCAAAGCTTTTTTATGCCCTTACTTCTCATCATGACTTGTGAAAGAGAAGACAGCCTTCCCATCATAGCCTGCAGTCAGTAGGTGGAGAAAAGTAGTTTCAGTCCTCTATCTCTAAACCTTTGACATCACAGGAAACTGCATGAACAGGAACAGGGAAACTGCATGAAGCCAAATGTTTCTAAGACAGTGTACAGAAGAAAAAGGAGAGTTATCACAAGACCCTTACTGAATTTGGACAGTACAGGCCCTAATGATTATCCTTGTACAGAGTCTGAGATAAAGACATGATCATGAGAGGATGAATCTTGCCAAGAAGTAGGAATTTAGTGTTGCTAAAATGTTGGAACATGTATTCTTTTCTTTGTGATTCAACATACTGTGGAATCTTTATTGCCTGTTGGTGAGGCAATCACAAAGTAACACACAATGCATCCTAATGCATCCTCTAATCTGTGAGTTAACTGGGGGAGGAACACAACGTGATTTACAAACCACAAACTACATGGACAGAATGAAGACCTTGATGGAATGGAACCTTCCTTCCTGATAAAAATTAAATAATATTTTACAAGTCTCTTCCCTCCAAAATTATTTTAAAGCCATGTACTTAACATAAAGGGGGATTCTTCCAGAAGAAAGCCTGCTCTTAATTGCTAAGGTTTTATTTTCATAGTTTGTGTTATTGCTTAATTCCTCCTACCCTGCTCTTCACAGATCACTGCCTTTCCCCTCTCCTCTCCTCTCCTCTCCTCTCCTCTCCCCCCCCCCCCCCCCCCTCCCCCCCCCCCCCCCCCCCCCCCCCCCCCCCCCCCCCCCCCCCCCCCCCCCCCCCCCC
>JANHGN010012071.1:0-14848 GCA_024605025.1 Megaceryle maxima
CTGTTGCAGAGTGCGGGGGTTTCTGCACGGAATGAAATGGCCCCCGATCCATCAGACAGAAACTACAGCTCCTCTGCATTTCATCTCCCCTACCCAGCACCTCTAGCTGGGCTTTGGTGGGAAGCACTTTGCTGGGAGGCAGGGGTGGGATTCTGGTCTGCAGCTGAGAGATGTTTCTTTGGGGGTCCTGTTAATTTACTTTTATACCTCAGGACCTCCCCAGAGGAATGGCCGGGGGGGGGGACACCTGCTTGTCCTATGACCCTTGGGGGGGCTGCCCAGGGGAAGCTGGGCCTGGCTCACCCCGGTCCAACTTCTATAGGATTGGGTGGTTGAAGGACTTTCTTGCTCACAACTGGAAGCTGTTGTGTTTAATAATTATCTGTGGACCTTTCTGAACAAATACTCGCATTCTTTGTTGTCTGTAGTAATTGTGTGTAGTGTGTGTCTGTAGTGCCACGGTTTTATTGAGTGTTCCAGGAACACAAATTTTGTTTTGAATGCTCTAAAAATCTGTTGACCAGTAATTATGACTGGCACCTCCTAATTCCTGTTTTATGAGAGTGAATAACTTCCTCATGTTTTTGACATGATTCTTGATTTTGCTGATCTCTACCATATTCTCCCTAATTGCTTGCTTTATTTATTTATTTATTTGTTTTCTTGCTGGAGAAAATACATTCCTTTAATCTCTCCTACGTGCAGTCCATTCTGGCTCTGGTCATTCTGGTGCTCTTCAGGGCACCTCTGTAGTTGTGTGATACTGTGTTTAAGACAGTGGGAGAAAGCTTGCATGGACACAGCATACGAGACTGTGTGCTCAGTACTTCTGAAAACTTATTTTCTCTTCAGCTGCCTATGTGTGAATCGTTTCTGATCCAGGAGCATGGTCAAGTATATGAAAATCTGATAGTAAATGTTTCAAAAGCTTAAAAGCTGTAGGCTTTCTAAATTAATTTGAGAAACTTAAAATGCTCAATGTCTCTGGCAGACCTAGGGCTGATGCCAAACTTTGTGAACATTCGATTTTATTGGCCAGATAGGTGTATTTCTATATTTAGTGTCCATAATGAAAACCTTTGAGGTCTGAGTTGACTGAAACTTGAAGTAGAAGCACTAGGAGGCAAGTAAAATGAACCTATAGTATAGCACCAAAAGATCTTGTGACTTTTGAATCAGATTGGGTGATATTTTATTTTTCTTAATATATATATATATTTGTAGATGTGATTGAGAAACTTCTCATGCCTCTTCAGTTTGATGCTGCTGCAGTTTGTCCCCTTGTGACCTCCCAGTATCCTAAAAGAGCACCGAGTTAAATGAGAGGTCAGAATTGAGAGAGCTTCCTGGTTTTCTGTGTAGCCCTCTGGCAGGTAGCTCACAACACTCCCTTTGAGAATGAACAGGCACTACCTATCGCCTTGCAGTTTGTTGATTCACAGTTCCTACATGAAACCATCTGTAAATATTAGCCTGTGTAATTTGTAGTGATATTAAACAAAGTGATGAGAATCCTACTTAACAAAAAAAAAAAAAAAAATTGATAGCTTTCCATATGGTTCCAAGCAGCTTAACACTGATACTAGTTAGCACAGTGTAGGAACAGCACAGTTCTGACTCAATTTATCTGTAAAAATGAAGACTTAGTGAAACATTAATTTTCCAAAATTACGGAATGTTTTAATGTGATTGTAATTGCCCCTTTGTGCTTTCCATTTATTAACATTGTTATAACAAATTATAACTCCTTGTAACCAAATGCTTTGGATATGAAAGAGCTAAGCTGGTGTGCTGGCATCTTGATGTAACGATGGTCTGTGTAGTGCAGTCATGGCGTATCCATTCTGATTTACTTGGAGTAACTTACGCTGATTTTAGTGTTTTTTTTGCATTGGTATGGTGATGATTTAATGCCTCGGGATCAGTCTCACGTTCTCCCATCTTACCTTTCTATAATGTGTTTTCTTAGGGAGCTGCATATAGATACAGGGCAGCTGAAAGGGCTGGATCTTGTATAAAGCAGGCACAGCAAAGGAGTGTCTTAAGTGATGCTGGAGAAGGGAGCCCTGTGGAAACTGGTGTGAGCAAAACAGTGTGTTGCAGTGATGTCTGATTAGTTCATGAGGAGCTGGTGTGAGTCTGGAACAACCAGCGCTGAGTATGATCCTGGATGAGGTTCAGCTGCTTTCTTGCCCTATAGAACCAAAGTGTTAAGTCTTAATGAACAAGATCTGCTCCTGTTTAGATGCATCTCCACTGTATTCCACTTACCAGGAATGCTGAGGAACCCGGCACAGCCAGTGTCCATGCAGAGGCCTGACCCTGCATCAGTGTGGTTGATGCTAAACTGGAGGTACTGGTTCAGCCTGAATTCTGTGGCACTGTTTGGAGCCTATGTGCTGTGCTCCACAGCACACAGAGTTGAGCTGAGCTACAGTCCCATACCCAGGCTGGATTTGTGCCGTGCCCAAGCAAGGGCTCAGATTGAGTTCAGGCTGGGGTTAATAGCACCAACTCTATCCCAGAGCCTCTCAAATCCATCTGGACTTTGCTGTCTGGCTCTCCTGGGAGCACAGCATGGGAATAACTGGGCTTTGTGAAAATACTTTTAGGCTGTAGATCTGCAGTGGTCTGGGATGCAGCCTGAGCTAATCAGCTCAATCAGACCTGAATTGGCTCTGTATGGAGCTCACTCTGGTGCCTCTGTTGCTTCAGCATTCCTGATCTGCAACTCATCACCTGTGGTATATCTGCAGATTGATTTTATCTGGTCTTGTATGTGTAGATGCATAAGTTAAAATGTGATTGTGCAGAAAATATCGCTTAAAAGCATTGAGAGGAAAGTTTAGAGAAAGAGACTCGGTATGTGTTTAAGATGAGGTCCATACTCTGCCACTTTGCTGTTAATTTTTCCTACAGGCAAGGGAGCAGACCCATGGGAGCATGGGGTGTACTATAAGAAAACTTGACTGTGGTACTAAACTTTTAACTGTGCTCGTGTCTTCCCTCTGTCAGTGTTTGTAACAGCCAGATATTTGTGTTCTCTTCTATTGCATGCTACAGTGCTGATCTAGCTGAGCGTTTAAATTATGTTCTTTAGAGCTTTACTGGATCAGGGCCATTGTCAGTACTTCCAAAAAGTAAAGCCTAAAACATTCTCTGAAATCTTTGGCTAAAGATTGTCTAGTGTTATTCCTTACCCATAAGGATCTTCTCTGGACCCTCCCCTAGGAACTGAAATAGCAAATGTCATGTATGCAGCCTTGGCAGTCAGTTTTGAACTTGGAGGGCTTCTTTTGGTGAAGTAGTGTGGGCCAACATGCCTGCGAGACATGTTCAAAGCGTTTTATGCTTTTTCTCATCCATTTGAAATACAAACAAACAATTCCCATTTTCCAAACTAGGACTAACTGTAGATTGTGATGGTGGCAGCAACTTGATAAAGAAATACAGGGAGGGTAGTTTTCAGTTGCCTGTATAGAATGTGCTTTATCCAGGAAGGAAAGAATCCCTTAATGTAAAAAATAAAGCAAATCATTATACTGAAAGCTTTTCCTGTGATAGAAACTGATAATGATTTGTAAACAGTCCACAATACACTTTCTTTGTCAGTATTGTAAAATGCTTACCTGTCAGTGACAGCTGTCTAAGTCAGACTCTGACATGTCTTTTCATCTTTGGAGCTTGTTTGTGTTGTAGCTCTTACTTCTGATAAACTGGAATGTTTTCAAACATATTGTCTTACTCTGAACCAGTTTTTCTCTTAATTTTTGCTTAGAGGCCAAGGGATGCTATGTGCCAGTAAGTCAAAAGTGTTGTTTTGTTTTGTTTTTTTGTGGTTAGATTATCATGAGCCTTCTATGCCCATTAAAGAAGGTAGAGCAATAAAGGATGTATTTTCAGGCAGCCTATGCTTTGAGCTATAGTAGGGAGGAGGAATCTCCTAGTGTGTGGAGTTTTCACAGAGAGAACTCTCTCCACAAGGTGCAGGGGTTGAGGACTTGGCTGTGCTTCTCTACTGACAAACCAAATAACCTGCACAAGCACCTTTTCTAGAATACATCTCGGGGACTGAGTCTTTGTCTGAGACCATGTCACCTAGAGAGTAGCACGGGATCAGTCTTTTTCATGGAAGACATGGTAAGGTCTGTTCAGAGTCTTATATGGTTTACTCAGAATTTATTTGCCTCAGGTTTTTCAGGCTGCAAAAGAAATTTGCTAGTCAGGTGTGCAGTTAGTAATTTGGGACGGTTGTACGCAGTGCAACAAGCATAGAACTCTTGTGTTTGGCCCCACATAGTCTGTGAACACTGTTTTGTGAAGTGAATTTAAAGAGCAGGTGGTGCTGGAGAGAATCTATGAAATGAGCAGGAATTTAGACCTCTCTTTATGGTTGATCGTGAGTAAGGAGATGAAAGGAGGCCCAGTGCTGGGAGTTATATTGCAGGCTTTAGACTGTGATAAGAAATGAAAAATAGTGTATTCTTTTTATGTGCCATGTACCCCTGGAGTTGTCTAATGAGTGGGCTTGGTCATGAGAGGGTTCATGTTAACTTTGTGCTCTGTGTTAACTGTGTGAAATAATGTGGGCTTTTTTTGTGAGGCATGCACATGTATAGATACAGAAAATATCCAACCCCCCAAATCCGATTACTAATAATGTAATTAAAATTAATTAATTTGTGGAAATCTCATTGTGAAATAATGTACATTTTCCTGGAATGACCAGCAGCAGAAAACTCAGCATTCTAGTTTTGAAATTGCAGTCTATTAATTGAACACATACTTTTCATGTTCCTTGTGGGTAAGGTGTCCTGTCTACCTAACTAAAGCTGGTATGTTAATGTCAGTGGGTTGAGATGACATGTTGTGGCTAGAGAGTTCCATTTTCATGTCCTACCTACTGTCTTTGCTACAGGGTTCACACAGGCCTCCTTTTCCCCAGGTCACGAACAGCCCTGCAGTTACAGCTGATATATCGTCAAAGCTGCTGATAGTCCACATGGCTTGCAAATGAAATAAAATGGCTACTGATGTAATAGGGCTCTTCAGAAGAAGAGCCAAGCCACTTTATTCTGATGGGTCTTGTTATGTACCACCACCCTGGACATTCTTCCTATCCAGTTAGCTTCACCTCTGGAGCACAAACAGCTGGAGGATCTCCCAGCAACAGAATCTCATCCAGGATGTTCACAATTGGACCACTACCAGCTGGAGGTTTCCCTCTGTTGATGGATTCCTGTCCAGGACCGTCAACATCTAGAGCACTGTTATCTGGAAGTTCCCACCTTGGTGGCTGAGATGAGGCCAATGGCAGGATAAAAGCACTGGACAGTGTTTTGGAGACAAGAGACTGCTCTCTGTACCCTGGCCAAACAGTCCCAGAGGAAGGATGACGCCAAGCAGTTCAATGAATTCAGAGTTAAAAACTCAGCCCTACAAGATCCATCTCCTCTTCCTCTGGTCTGTCATGGCATGGGGTAGGCTCAAATGCTGCCCTGCAGCACAAAGCAATAAAACCCATCAGTGTCATAGATAAAGTAGGGGCAGACAAAAGCCAGACAAGCTTCACCCCCAGGCACCCAGCCTGATGCTGCCCAACAGTGCCCATGGGCATGGATCCATATGAGAAATCACCAAAACTTCATTCCACCAGCGAGAAGACTCATGGCAGGTGAAGCTGATAGGGAGGAACTCCATCTAACACTGGCTGACTTGGTTAACCAGATGAGCAGCCTATGGGGTTTGTGAGGAGGTGTAGCCTCTGCAGGAGAGCCCAACAAGTAACTGTGGTCCTGTCTGGAGAGTGACAGCTACTCCTGCTAATGAGGTCTTTAAATGCTGAGACCGTTAGCAGTGTTGCTATTTGAGAGAGGAAGGAGAATTAAATAAATTTTTCATATTACAGCTTTATTTTATTCAGTAGGGTTTTGTTTGTTTGTGGTTTTCTTTCCTTTATACCCTTAGGGATCTAGTAGCATATATACATATACAGACTGGTTTTTTGTTGTTGTTTGGCCAGCCCATGTTGCTTTTTTTTTTCCTAGGAACCACCATTTCCAGTGTGGATTTAAAATACTGAAGTGAAAACTATGTAGCTGGTTCCCTTAATGTATGATAAATGCTGTGCTGGAGTTCATGTCTTCTCTAATGTGCTCTTCTCCCTGCCCTCTCCCCCGCTTCTCCCTTTCTCTTTTCCTCTGGGGGATGTGTTCATAAGGGGGGGTAGGGTAGATGGTTTAAGATTAATAACTGTTGAGAAAGTAGGTCTACTCATAGTGCTTAATTTTAAATTGATTTATCCTTAAATATGACCTTATGCACAAGTCAACTTGTAAGATCAGAGCCTTCATGTGGAACTTGCTCTGAATTTTCATGAAGTTTTTAACTGTCTGAAGTTAAGATTTATTTTTCCAGCTATTAGACGGAAAACTGTATTTAACATTTTAAAGAAGTATGTTTGATTTGGCCGTAGTTTCTATAGAAAATCAGCAGTATTATCCTTCTCTATCTTCCTTTCAGATGTAGCAGCTGTGATTCCAGGCTGACTGACAGGTATGCCTACATGATATGGAGGGTCACCTGATCAGAACTATAAACTCTCAGAAAAATATAAGACTAAGCATGGTGTTTTCCAAAAGGCATCTGAACCCTTACTGTGGCTTTTGTGCAGGCTTCTCCAAGCTGATTTAAATGTGTACAGCACAAATACAGGCTGGGTGATAAGCGGACTGAGAGCAGCCCTGCAGAGAAGGACTTGGGATATTGGTTGACAAGAAGCTCTGCATGACCCAGTAATGTGAACTTGCAGACCAGAAATCCAGTCACATACTGGGCTGCTTCAAAAGTGTGGCCAGTAGGTCAAGGGAGGTGATTCTTCCCCTCTACTCCACTCTCAGACCTCACCTGGAGTACTTATCCAGCTCTGGTGCCCCCAGGGTAAAAAAGCCATGGACCTGCTTGAGTGCATCTAGAAGAGGCCATGAGGATGATGAGCACCTCCCCTAGGAGGGCAGGCTGAGCGTTGTGGTTATTGAGCCTGGAGAAGGCTCTGGGGAGACCTTACAGCAGCCTTCCAGTAGTTAAAGGGGGCCTACAAGCAAGATGGGGAGGGACTCTTTATCAGCGAGTAGAGTGATGGGACAAGGGGTAGTGATTTTTACATGCGAAGGGGGTAGATTTAGATTAGATCTAAAGGAAGAATTTGTTCACTGTGAAGGTGTTGAGGCACTGGAATAGTTGTGGATGCCCCATCCTTGGAAGTGTTCAAGGCCAGGTTGGACGGGGCATTCAGCAACTTGGTCTAGTGGGAGATGTCCCTGCCCATGGCAAGGGGAACTGGATGATCTTTAAGGTGTTGTCTATCTGAAATCATTCTGTGATTCTCTGGTAGTTATAAATTTGTAATCTTTAATGACTTGTTTTCTTTCTAAAGCTTGTGGGGGGAAATAGCTGCACTTAAGTACTTACAGAAAGCCGTTCAGAAATTAGATTTACTCGTAAGATGATACTTAGAGATTAATTGCCCATGAGCTCTTGGCACAAGTTTAGTGGAGAACTGAGAACCTGTAAGTTGGGGTCAATTAGGCTTGATTTTAAAAATATCTCATGTAGTTGTTGTGGTCAACTACAGCTCATGCAGTTGTGACCTTTGGTCATTATTCAATGTAGTGCTCTGAAGTCTGTCCTAATAGCAAAACATCCATTCTCCTCACCAGTGAAGGGACTGGTGAAGGTACCAGAAGTAAAGCACAGTTTTTGTACTCTAGTTGCATTCTTTAAGACTACAGAAGCAGAGTGTATTTGTGTGTGTGTGTAATGGTGTACTTACACTGTACATGTGTATTTATCATCTGTCTTTAATACTCCTTATCGCTGGTTAGCTTTTGTCCACCGAGCCAACAAGAACAAGTCACTTGATACAAATTCTTAATAACTTCAAGCAGAATTTGGGTGTCTGGTGAGTGATATTTGGATAAGTAAAAAGAATGAAGTTCCCTTTTATTTGGGGTTGTGATTGTGGTGTGTTCTGCCTTCCTTTCCCACAACTTCTGTTGGTCTAAGTTTGATCTGTAAATGACCCTGACCTAAGGTCTGTGATGGACAGCCTGACAATTTGCAGCTATAATGGTAATTTTCTTTGATCTCTAGGGAGGCAAAAGGAGGATTATGAAATCCTCTAAATATTAGGAAGGGGAGACTGTAAATCAGCTATAATCCTGTTGCTGAACTGAAAATGACTATTAACAGTAAACATGAAATGTGTGATTTCATTGCATGAGACGTACAACTTAATGTCAGGATTTTCAGTTTTTTTCTGTGTTGAGTTTATATTTTTTTTTCTCCGAGGACTGAAAACTTGAACTAATGGAAGCAACAGCATTTACCTATAGAACTGATACGAAAAGCGCTTCTAATCCAACAGAGAAAGTGGAAGTTTTAGAGCTGTTTTGCCCTCGTGATGCTTGTTACAGAAGCAGTACACGATGACACGGTGTTCTTCGGGTACTTGCTTATGACCAACTGCGTGGCTTAATCATATTTTTTCTTCTTTGAATAAAATACCTGTTTTAAACTTGTTAACCTCCCTCCCCAACCATTCTAGACCAGACTTACTACAGATTGAGGTGCTTATGTAGATGTCTACTTGTAAATGAGTTTAAGCTCTATTTGTACGTATGTACTCACGTGTGAAAAAGGATGGAGTGTTACGAAGAATAGAGGCAAGATTTAGAGTCCTTGTGTATGAACAGGCAGCTCTCAGTACTGTATTGATGACCTTTAAATAAAAGGAGAATTCATTCCTGTTGGCAACTCTGATTTTCAGGTTAAAAAAAAAAAAAAAAAAAAATCAGACTGTTGCTGTTGAGATTTAACGGCTTCAGAGAGCTGTTAGTGTGGATAAACCAAAAAAACCTCTTTTTATCATTTGGCATACTAGCAACTGCCAGTGACTGCATTTCCTTAGCACAAATTAAAGAAGATAACCCTAAATCTTATGATACCCATGTATACCTCTTTATTATGTTCTGTGAAGATAGAGAGTTTTCCTTTAAATCTTTGCATGTAAGACTATAAATTCAGAAGAAGGATTTGTATACTAAATACCAGATTTAAATGCTTAGAACTGTACATAATACTTTCAGTAGTGCATGCATCACAGGCTGAAGGATTCATTCTTGCTCTGCTTGGTGCAGGTCTTGATTGTCTCAGCACATTAATTGGTAATAGCAATATGGGAAATACCTACCAGCCTGAAATCAGCAGTGATTTTTTTTTCATTGGGAGAATCATCTCAGCATTTTGTGGTGGTTATAAATTTACTCTGTGCGCACGTATATATGATACTATAGCTTCTGATTATTTTTTTTTATACAGAAGTATTACTGATTTTTAGACTCCAGCTTGTTTTGTGTCACCTACTTCAGGGAATTGTTGCTTATATCTATGCACCTGTGGAAGGGAAGCAGTCAGGTGCTCAGCAGTTATGAGGATAGAGTCTAAAATGAGTCACATTGGAATTTGACTATTTCTTATATGAACTTGTCAAAACATTGGATTGTAATACAAAGCTTGCAGGAATATTTTCTACACATTTAGAATGTGCTTTCTCTTTTGTTAATTTTCAAAGATGTGGCAGAAAAAAAGATGGACAGTAATCTTTTTTTTTTTCTTTAGATCAGAATATGTAATATTTTGTTCAAATATTTTAATAGAACAATTATTCTTTTGTTTTTAAATACATTTTTCAAGTTAATTAGCTGCTTGTGACAGGTGCTTTTTCAATGGTCATGGAGAATTAAGTCCTCTTTTATCAATCATGTAACGGTGTCAGTCAAAGGTTTCTTTATCTGTTGTCTTCAGGCATCACAGCTTTCTTTTGGAGTGACCATTCCTTAAAGGAAAGTAGTAAGTCTAGAACTTTTTTTTTTTTTTTCTTTTTCCTGAGGTCAGTTATTGTCTGCTAGGATATTTGATATTTCTTTAGTTTAACCTAAGCTGAGATTGCTGGCTTGCTTCTTGTCCTTTAAGAGCATGAAGGGAAGAACTTTTAACCTGGGTTATATCTTGAAGCAATGATCTCTAGTGGAGGACCAATATTGAGATGCCATTCTGCTGTTTGTTTTTACTGCAGTTGGAGTCTAAAATATTAAATATTCTCCAGTTCTTTTCCTTCTGTGCCTGTCATTAACAGTGTACAAAGGTTTAGTGCAATCCTGTTTAATAACAGGAATAGAAAAAGGAAGAAATAGCTACACGCTCATTAGAAACAAAATCAATTATTACTTTTAAAAACTACCTGCTTTCAATTAAGCAGGAAATTATCTAACCGGTTACTTAATTTGCTCTGGCTGGCAGTCTCTCAACTGCTTTATGCTGAGTGGAGCATGAAATTAAATATGTAACAACTATCCTAATGGTTATGTTTTTAGAAAACCAGCATTTAGAAATGGTATTTTGCATGGTATCAAAAGAAATGATGACATAAAAATAAATTACTGCTGCTTCAATGCATTTGATATTTAAAATAAAGAAATTACTTCCTTTTTGATTCTCTTATTCTGATTAATCACAAAATCTTTGGTTTGACTGATGCAGATCTATGCTGAGGAACTGGGGTGTTTGTTTAGGTGATTGTTTCCTCTCCCTTTTCAAATTTGTGTAATGGGTGAAGGTGGTGGTGTTAATCTTTTGCTGCTTCAAGTGTTAAGCTCCACACCACGAGCATCTATTTTGTGTAGAGTGTGCCGTTTAGCAAAATTGTTGTAGGAGTCTTCCAAGAGATTTTTTGAAGCTTTCTGTTTGATGCTCTTTGCTGGATCTTTCTCAGGGTGCACCTTCTGAATCCCAGCTGGAACCCATGCTTTTCTTACTGCTTAAGAGAGATTTTTCAGAGCTGTATGTGGCAGGTCCCTGCCTGAATTTCAGAGGGGCATCCCCTAGGAGTTCAGTACTGGCTTGCATACATGCCTTTAAAAAAATATGGGAACCTGGTGTAGAATGCTTCTGATTGTGCATTAGGACTGAAGTCAAGCCGATGGCTCAAATTTAGGTTTGTAAAAGTGCTTGAATCATGCAGTTCTTTGTGTGTATTAGCATCAACTCACCAGCCCTCTCCCCTGCCCCCAAAATTCACAAGCATTTACAGTGGCAGAATGATCCACAAATTCGCTTAGGTAAATTTGGCTATGCTGCCATCCAGGAAAAAAAAAAAAATATTATTTGAATGTAACAGATTTGATTTAATTGGTGATGCAAACCCATGTATTTCATTGTATTTATCACTTTCAGTTTCATTTAAAATTAACAGCAGAAAAATAATTTTTACTATGATGCTAAGCTAGAATAAAGTCTTTTTAAATCCACAAGTTATCAAACTGCTATATGGATCATAGAAGTTTTACTTTTTTAGCAAAAGTTAATTAAAAAAAAAGCCATAATTATTATTTCAGATACAGTAACTCATCATATTCCTTAACACCCAGATATAGACTGTTTTGTTCTCCAGTTGGATTTTAATGCTATCTGGCTTCCAAAAAAAGTGCCATTTTGCAGATTCTTTAATGAACACATTTTTGTTCTCTACAAACTTGTGACTTTGAGCTGCCAAAGCAGTAAGACTATTGGTCTTTGCTTTGGGTCTTGACTCAAACGTTCCTTCTCTGCCACAACTTTTGAAAATACTTTGAAATTTGTTAGAATGTGTTAATTCTTCCACAGAGTAATCCCACCCTTGTATTGCAGAAGTAATGGTTGTGGAAGCAGCCGTCTGCATCTTGGGAAAATGACTTGGTATTGTCAGTTGGCCATTAGGCTGCTAGGTCATTCTGGTTTGTTTCTTGAATGAGGGACAATTTGTTAATTGTCCCAAATAAGAGAAATAAGTTCCAGTTAAGTTGGATCAGAACTGAAATGGAATGCGTGACTTTCCATTGATACTTAGACCCTTTTACCCCTCTCTGGCACATAATTTAGAAGCTGTCTCCCAGTCTTCAAGAATATAAGATGACTTAAGTTCCAGTGACACACTTAATGAAGAAAGTGGCAAAAAGAAAACAACTGGAGGAAATGAGCTCAACCAGAGTACTTAGAACAGCATCCCCTAAATGTCACCCCAGTTTTCTCCATAATAATCCACAGTCCTGAGGAGAAGTCACCTTTCCTTATTCCTGCTGTTGGCATCAATTTTCTTCCGCTGCAAGCCTGCAGTCAGAGTCCCTGAGCTGAAAATCCTTCAGCTTGCTCAGGGATGCCTTCCATCGAAGCTGATGGTGTCCTGTCAGCAGCTTGGCCAGACAGAGCCACCGGCGCCATCTTCATTAGGGTAAAAGCTAATATAAACAAATCAAGGCGTTGCTGTAGATAGCAGAGTTGAGAGTATTACTGAAAAATGCTTTGTAGCATCAGTTGCTATGCCTTTAGTTTTAAAAATATATAAATGTTATATGAATCTCAAATCCGCTTTTATTTACATAAAATATTTATACATCAAGCAAGACAATTTCACAACTTTAAAATGTATTTTCCTGTTAGATTAATCTTTTCATATGCTAACCACATTACAAGTAAACATTTTCATAGTCTCCACTACATGAATGTGGCTAAAAGCTTCCTTGTTATTTTATAGTTACAGCATTTCAAATGTATCCCTTTTTGACGTGGTTAGGCAGCCTGCCAGTTTTACCACTAAATTATAGCACAGAAAACACTCAGTAGAATTTGATTAGATTTCTCCCTTCTCCCCATGAATAAGGCGAAGCAAATTTATGCTCAAAATGCAAGCTGGGTTCTGAAGAACTGAATATGGATCCGTATTTGTCGTGTTAAAAATGCATGTGAGTTTTGTAGTTGAAAATACATCTTGTTTATAGGGCTGCTTTATATTACCGTTGTATCTTGTTCTGTTTTGTCACTATCATCTGTAGAATGACAGAAAAGCATTAGACTACACCAGAATTAAGGCTTGTATTTCAGAGAATTAGTGATGAATGTGTCTTAATCTTTGCTATTAATGAGCAACTATGTTAACAAAATAGTTATTAAGACTGGATTCATTCCAACGGGTTGCAAGCATTTACCTAAGGGATCTAATTTAGAAGTGTGTTATCTATAGGCTGTACTTTTAAGGGGCAAGGCTGCATCTGACTGATCTCTGAGTGTACAGTGTGGCATGTGTCCAAGCCATAAAATGGATTTGTCCAAATTAGGGATCTAGCTGGAGCATATTATGGTGCCTCTCTGGCCAAGGAGGTCAGATTTCCTTCTTGGAGTCATCGGGGCAAAATAGAAGAGGTCATGCATGTCTGGTATTGACTTGATACACAGAGTTGGACTATGGGATAAGACAGCATCTAAAACTGAGAGTTAAGAACCATTCCCAAGAATACAGACCATTGTCCAGAGATTTTTTTTTTTGTTGTTATTTTCTCAGTGGGCTGAACTGCCCCTGTGCCCATCTTTAGCTGTGAACTACAAGCAGACTTCTAGAACTTACTCTTTTTTCAGCTGCTAACTTGAATTCCTAGGTTGGCTGGTTTGTGAATTATGAATGCTAGTGAACAAAACCCTCTTGAGGTTTCTGAAAGACCATCTGCAGTGGTTTGTGATCACCATCTATTATATGTTTGACAGAGGTCTACATGAAACAACTTGTTCCTGAGTGTGCATGACCATTATGACATGAAAAGGAACTTGTTTAAATTATGGTTGTTACTTAGTAGCACTGTTCTCATGATATATTTATATCCTTTAAGGACAGGGGAGAGTGTTGTGAACCAGTATTAAATAACATAAACCAAGAAATTTTAGTTGCCAGTCTCTGCAGAAGCCCATTCTGATGATCAGTTGAGTTCAAGTATGTCTCTTACAAAAAATGTAGTGCAAAAGCTAAGGTGAATATAACAGCTTATTGAATCCCCATCTGAGAGGCAAGCACAATAGCTGGGTAGGAGTCTCTTATGTTCTGTAAATCTTTTATAGGAACAGAAGGTTCAGAATCTGTCAGAAGTCCAGCACGTTTCACAAATGATCCTTAAAAACACACACTTGTTGCTGCTTGCAACGTGTGATTTTAGTTTTCAAGTGAGCTGAGACATGTATTCATAGTTCCAGCTCCTACTGCCAAGCAAAGGAATTAAATGAGTAACATTAATGAATATAATGATTTAATTGTCTACTATATATAGATATGACATTAAACAAATCTTTAAAATCTTGTGTGAGAACGTACCTAATAATTAACAAAATTTAATAAATGTGACTATGATGTATATGGTTCAATTAATTAGGGAAAAAACATTCTGTAAAACATGAGCAGTTGATGTTAAAGATGTTTCATCAGGATTAGCTTGTATGTTAGGTTATAAGAAGCTAGTGTAGGAGGAAGAGAGGTCCCAGCATATTTTTATTTTTTGAATAAACTCTATGAAAATCTTTGGATTTTCTTTAAAAGATTTTAAAGTTTGTTTTAGAAAATGTTGTTGTGGTTTAACCCCAGCTGGCAACTAAGCCCCACACAGCTGTTCACTCTGCCCTGTGGGATGAGGAAGAGACTCAGAGTAAAAGTGAGAAAACTTTAAGATGGTGTAGTAGGTAAAGCAAAAGCTGTGCACGAGCAAAGCAAATCAGGGAGCTCCTTCACTGCTTCCTAGCAGTGGCAGTTCAGCCATCCCCAGCAAAGCTGGCTTCCATCACATGGAACAGTGACTTGGGAGGACAAACACCATCCCTGTGAACATCGCCCCTTTCCTCCTCCTTCCCCCAGCTTTACATGCTGAGCATGACATCATATGGTCTGGAATATCCCTTCGGTCAGCTGGGGTCGGCCGTCCCAGCCCTGTCCCCTCCC
>JANHGN010012071.1:14924-42735 GCA_024605025.1 Megaceryle maxima
CCTTGGCTCTGTGTGAGCTCTGCTCAGCAATGGCTAAAACACCCCTGTGTTATCAACGCTGTTTTCAGCACAAATCCCAAAGGTAAGCCCATACTAGGAGCTACTGGGAAGAAACTGAACTCTGCCCCAGCCAAAACCAGCACAAATGTCCACCAAGACAGCAAGTGGCTGTGCAAATGGTCAGAACAGTGAGTCAGTAAGCTGTGCTAGCAGAGGTGGTGCATATAGCACACTGGGGATTCTTTATTCATTCTGTATAAACTGCTTTCATAAGAACAGACTATTTCAAAACCCGTTGGCATCAGTCAGTGCACTTCTACTATTATCATCAACTTCATTCCAACTCGGAGCCTGATCCAAAGCCTATTGAAGTTGATGAAAATGTTGTTACAGCTGAGGTGTAAGGACCTAAACAAGCTGCTCTGAAATTAAATTAAATATACTGCTGCTTTTTTACAACCTTTTTCTTGAGTCCTCTGCTAATTTTGACAGCACCCAGCTCTTGGGAAAACCTTCATTAAGCAAATGTTGATTTTATTTTATTTTATTTTTTTTAAGATCTAACTTTCTAAATGGGGGTTATTCTACTGAATCTGTTCCGAGTGTTTCCTGTCTCTAGCTGAGAAAAATATGACATTGTCAGAAGAAGGAGCACAAAAAAAGTGTTGTGTGTCTTTATAGATAATGACATTTAAGTAGGGCAGCAGAACATTCATTTAACTTATGATTTGTGTACAAATAAAAGATGTAATTGATTTACTTGATATCATTGGTAGATGTGACCTGAAAGGATCTATAATTTGACTGAAGCTCAAGATGATTTTATTCCCTTTAAAGAGAATAATGGTAGTCAACATCTTGTAGCCAATGGGGATTGAGGTATCATCCATCCCCTGAGGACTGGAATTTTTCAAGCATTTATTGACACTGATGCTCCCTTTGAAATAAATGGGAGAGTTCATGGGATGGAGGTTGATTTCTTTTACCTGTAACAGTTTTTACAAAGACATAAGGATGTAATTTATTGATCCATTAAAAAAATGTCAGTGCCCTACAAGCCTTATAACATAGACAGTCCAAATAGACTGGAAAGGGAAAGAATGAAATGGAAAAGTAATCCCTTCTTGCTATTTCTGTGAGACTGATAGAAAATGTTACTGCAGGAGGATGTAGGGTTACTCACTGGAGATGCAGGAAAGATAGTTGATCTTCAGATCGCTTATTAGTGTATTAGTGTCATCCTTCAGAGTGTGTGAGCTCCGTAGGTACAAATTAAAGTATGTTACTTAGATATGTCCTGGTCAACAGCCACATTCTCAGAAATTTTAATTCTGGCAGGGAGCTATTCAGGCAAGATGAAATAATTTTTCTCTGTAGGATGCTGTATCATACAGATGCAGTTTTTCTTCTTCACCCAGACCAATTTCCAGTACTCTCTTCTCTGCAACACAATTAACACATAATGGTTGTGTTCCTACTTTTACATTAACTCCATGCACAAACTCTCTGATCAACCTCTGCTAGCCCATGGGCTTGAGACTGGGCCAAACCAGCTGATTCACTGGGTGGGGAAAATCAGAGGAAGGGGTGGATTGAGCTCTGCTCTTTGCAAGGGAGAGCACAGGGTTCCAGCCGTGTGATTCTGTGCTGCTGTGTACCTCTTGGATGCAGTGTTGTAGGGTGACCATGGTGCTTTTACTTCTCAGGCTGTAAGTTATAATATCTGCCTGGTACTTTCTTGCTTTGAAAACAGCAGTATAAAGAACACTAGCCCCATTATATGCTCTAGAACTGTAAAGAAAAGAGCCCTCAGTAGTCTAATAGCAGTGCAATTGCAAACAGATTTGTATAATCCCACAAAGTATACAAACTATAAATATTATTTTTATTTTAAAGCAGAAATATGAAATGCAGTCACTGGACAAAATGTTTTTCTTTCTGTTCACATGTGTTTGCTTCTTCATCCTTTTGTGACCTCAATGTGGTAATATCTGAATAGTTTGTTCTACAGCATAAGACATGCTGTGTGAAGAGGCAGGAGCATTCACACCACCAGGATCTTGACTGGTTGATTATCTCTAGCTACTTAAGATTAAGCAATAAAGAGAAAGGTGCAGGATATATCCTGGGGATTAATAACTGAGAGGGAGGAGTTAATGGCCTGAGGTGCAGCTGAGGACCATTAACCCCAGCTGGTCATCAATCCTCATTAAAAACCTCTGCAACTCAGTTCAGCAACCACAGTGAAGGGCAAACCAGTGTTTGAAGCACCTTTGTGATTCCCCTCTCTGTGGTTTCCTTAAATTAGTTCTGTTTTAATTTCTATCCCTTCCTAGGGTAGGTTCTGCTGTTCGTACTGCGGCAGAAGTTCTATTCGGTCACGGGTTTACCGGGCCAGTGGTTGTGTAGGAAGCGTGGAGTTCAGACCTTTATGCACAAATGGGAGTCCTCAATACTCCAGCAGCAGAGTAACAGTCGTTTGAGATGCTCCCAGCATGTAGATACATGAAAAAGAAGGTAAGTAATAAACTTACTAAAATATTAGTTTGCAAACCCTGAATTAGCTTTTTAATAATGTAGCAAAACCTTTTCAGTTGCAGCAAAGAAAGGGAAGGGCCCCCTGGTTCTTCCAGTTTTGAAGCTGTTAAACTTTTTGTGTCTTTAAAAATTATTCCTTTGTGTCTGGCTGTATTTGTTATATAAACCACCTCCTAATTCTGCAATCCACCTGCGTAGACTTAAAAAGCCAAGCACTGCAAATATGTTTCGTGCTAGCTGTTAAGTGTCTGCTGTAACTGATTTGGGGTTTACTTAGGTTTTGAGATGCATCTGATTTTGTGTTATGTTTTGTTTGCTATGCTAGAGATTTCTAGAAAGTTAACCTTCTTGTGCAGGAGGCACTACATTTGTTAGCATGGTATTTAGCATACAGTAATTTTGTAGGTATTCCTGGTTAGATGTAGATACTCCTGGTTTTTCCAAATTCAGATTATGTAGTAAGATATGAAGCTCAGACAGTATTTCTGAAAGTAATTTTTAGAAACAGATAAAATGTCAAAGTCTCTTTTCCAGGCCCTAGCCATGCTTCTGGTGGCAGCGATGCGATGCCTCGGTAATATCCGAGAGCTTAGTTGGCTGAACTCAAGGATAGCTGATTGCCTGTGTTCACTGCAAATGTCTAGCTGAAAATCAGCAGAAAAGTCTCTGCAGCCCTTACAACTTTGTAGAGATACTATCAAATGTGATCGGCAGAGCTTTGGGTACTGGAGGCAGATAATAGAAGGAAAGAGTGTAATCTGGCAGCAGCACAGTGAAATCAATGAAGATGGTTTTTTTCCTTTGATTCTACTGAGAGCAGAATTAGTGTTTAGGCAAAAATGTATGGGTTTGCCCAACACCCACTGATGAGCTCTGGACCCTGTGCTAATAAAATCAGAAACCCTCTTCTTCTGGGGTGTAAAGAAATACCTGAGAGACAGGTGACCTGAATGCTTGAAACGGGCACAAGGGCACTCCAGTTTAAGAAAGGCTGTTTGCCTTAAAGCTGTTCCCAATGCTGCAGAAAACAGACCCCCCCTTTGCAGAGGGGAGTGAGTAACTTGTGATGAACGCTGCTCTGATCTACCACCTTGTAAAGCTCATCTTAAGTCTGGCATGTGGAAAGGGGACAGTGCTGTTTCTGTGTATCACGAGGAGACTGGCCGTGGGAGCAGTGGGAGCTGTACAGCAGAGACTGGGATGAAAGCAGTTCTTTGAATGTCATCATGAAAGGTATGATGCCTTGTCTTTTGCTTAGAAGACTCAAGGCAAGTAAATATGGTGACTGTAGCAAGTCTATTCCCTCTCCATGGTTTAAGATGTGTGCCAGGACTTCACTGTAACTATCCATGGGAGTGAAGGTCAGCATTGTTTGCAGAATCATCCCACTGAAATAAGGGACCAATGGAGACTCAAGTTCTGCAGAAAGGTTGAAAATGTTACTTGGGCCCTTACAAGCTGTGTTATAACAGCTGAAGACAATGTCTCCTATATTAACTCTCTGCATATGGGACTTGAGAAGGATTCTTAAGCAGCCCAAGAGCATTTTGAAAGGAATTTCAGAAGAAAAAGACGTAAAAGAAGTTTACAGAGAAAATTCCTTCCTGTACAGTCAGAAGTAGTTCACTGAAGTAGTTACTTTGCTCTCTTCAACAGATAGTGTCTTCTCCTACGGTTTTGCTTACAGCAGGCTCCTGAATGCTCTCTAGATGCTACAGAGAAGACACTATTTGTTGAAGGGAGCGGAGTGTGGCACTTCATTGCACCAGGAGTCTGGATTGCTCAACTGTGGCATTACTTCCTGGAAATCTGTAGTGGAGAATCAAGTACAGTGCAGTAGAAGCCACGTATGAACATGGTGCATGAAGAGCTGTGTTTGTGCATAGGGAATAGGTGAGGAACGTGGAAAATGGTAGTGTCATTTTGACACTGTAGTACTGAGGATATACCAGTTAACTAAATGGCTCTGAGAACCCAGCTGACAGATGTCCCTGTGGGTTATGGTAAATAATATAAACTGGAGATCGGAGGTTTCAAGGAGAAAGCAAACAAGGAGAACATCAGAGTTGTCCAGTCATATTGGTTAGCAAAGAATTAAATAATTTTGAGGTCCTTTGGCATTCCTGCCTAAATCTGCAAGTCACGTGCAAGATTCCAGCTCGTACCTCCATAGCTTTTGCACCACTTATCATTTATTAGTCCCTACTCCAGGAAACTCATTTTCCTTGTTTTGATGAGACAGGACTATAGCCTTCAGCCTCTCTCATATCCTTCAAAAAAGCCTTCATCTTAATGTCTCAGCAATTTATTTATGACACTACAGTTTCAAATGTTGTGGGGTTTTTGAATTTTTTGTGGGGTTTTTATTGTGTGTTTGTGGTTTGTTTGTTTTGTTGCTAGTTTGATTTGTTTTTTCTTTCCCCTGTTTTGTTGAATGCTAGTGACTGTGTTTTAAAGTCTTCTTCCTAAGGCCAAGACAGCTGAATGTTTTGTGCTGCTGTTCATTTTTCACAATGGCTAGCCACCAAGTCGTACGTTTTCCCCTGTCCCCCTGTGTCTCTGCCTTGAAGGAGTGGGTGTTTTCCTTGGCTCGTGGCTTAACAGCTTCTGTGTTTCTCTGATCAACTGACCTTCTATGCTTATTTTAAATATGAAGTTTTAGCATTTCTTGTATTCATCCCATTTCAGATTGGTCACAGGTTGGCTGCAAAGCCTTCTTTAAAAGCAGAAATACTTATTCTTTCTTCAGCTTGGCCCCTGAGTATGAAATGGATGTTCTGAGTAGGCTTACAGTTAACCAGAAGCTTATGGCTTCTTCTGTCTTGTTGATCTCTTCCTTTATAGTAATTGTAAGCAAGTTGATTTTCTGCCTTTGTGCCTTCATGCTGAGTCATTCTTGCCCTTCATATTCTGATTACAAGAAGTTGACATCATTATGGATTTCTGCCATGTAATTATGTTTGGGTTTTTGTGTGTGTGGGTTTGGGGGCTTATTTATTTATTTTTATTTTCTATTTCCCAACTATACCTTTCAACTAGTGGTACTCTCAGAGACAGTGGTACTCTTGTGCTCTCTTGGCACTGCTATGCAGAAACTCTGACTTCAGTGGAAATACTCTAGATTTATGCTTATAGTAAGAAGAAGAGAAACAAAACCAATGTCTTTCTCTAGCTAAATGTTTCCATGTGATATTTCAGTGGCCTAGACAATATCACTACCTTTAAGAGTATAAACATTTCGAGTTTCTTGGAGTACATGTGGTTCTACTATACTTCCTTTTTGTACTTGTGAAGTCATTTTTATTATCCCATCAAGTCAAAGGGCTCTTCAGAGGATAGAATGCTTTCCTCACTTCCAGCTTTCACAGTATCGTGTTGCATTGGTCATCTTAGAAAGAATACAATTCACTATCAATTAGTTTAATGGATGACATACATTGGATTTATTATGATCCCCAAATAACATCTGAATGTTGTTTTTGTTGTTCCTTGTCTCCCAGCTGTGTGCAATAATCAGTCCTATACTTGATAGTTTTGACTGGAACAGAGTTGAATGGAGTGTATGTAGCTCAGCTCAGTTTGTGGATGTTAGAAAAACCTTTTCCCATTTGCTTGTCTTTATTTCCTTCTCTCCTCTATTCAGCATAGGGGATCAACGTGCAGAAAATGGCATCCAGAGACAAGATGCTGCTGAGTGCGGACGAATATTTAGAGATAGACAAAACTGGATGTGGTCTGAAGAATGTCACCTTCTTAAGCCTGGAATGTTTTCTTTGCAACATTTTTAGGTCAGTGGGATTTCAGTTCAGCAGGATGTGAGATAAGGTTGGCATGAACTCCGGTGGTGCTAAGGTCAGAATTGTCCATCTCTTAGCTCTGCTTTTGAGCTGAGGCTCTTGAAAGCCTTAAATCAGTAGTCTCGTGGCACTGCTTGTTAGCACTCCTGATTTTGTTGCTGTGCAGCAAACCTGCTAAGCAAACATCCTCAGGGATGAAAAACCTTTGTGGAGCTATTGGATAACTTGGATAGAATTTCCACGCTTCCTATTCCCATGCCAGGAACCCACTGAGATTGGTTCTTGCATAAGCTTGGCTTTGGCCCTGTAGAAAGGGGCTTAGAGGTCCACAGGTCTCTGAGGGAGGATTTGAGGAATGGCAAACCTGGGAAGTGTTCCCCAGGCCAGTGATTTTGGGGCGGTATGCCTAATGGAGTTGGTTGAAAGCTGTAGAAGTTGGGAACCTGCATAGGATGGGGGTGTGTGTGGCAGTTTCAAATTGAAAGAGGATAGATTTAGATTAGGTATTAGGAAAAAATTCTTTACTGTGTGGGTGGTGAGACACTGGAACATGTTGTCCAGAGAAATTGTGGATGTCCCCTCCCTGGAAGGGTTCAAGGCCAGGTTTGATGGAGCTTTGAGCAACCTGGTCTGGTGTCCCTACCATGGATAGGCAGGGAAGTTGGAACTAGATGATCTTCCAACCCAAACCATTCTGTGATTGTGAAAACTGAGAATAATATTTAACATAATAGCTGATGTTTGAGGAAGAGAAGGAAAATTAACAAGGCTTAATTTAACTAAGACTCTGAAGAGTGAAGACTCCCTGCACTGGGCAATGTGAAAAAAAAAAAAAAAAAAAACCCTGATTTTTTTTTTTAATTTTTTTCTTTTTTTTTTTAACATTTTTCGTTTTTTGCGAGGTTAATACTTCCAGATTTTAGACTTGTTCTTGTTGAAGTCTGACCCTTCCTGTGAATGAGAAGCCCTGCTTTTCAGTTACTCTAGGTGCAACCTAATGTCTGAATGTGGTGCACACGAGACAGTTGTTTTTTTTTTTTTTCTCCGTGTTTCTGTAGGGATGCAGACTTCGTGGAAGTTTTCTTGTTACTTTTCTGAAACTTTAGATACAATTTGCTGTGTCTTTGATGTGTAAACAGAGAATGCACCTACATACACGTATGGTAGAAAACTTCTGTAGGTACCTATGGAATTAGGTTGTTGTGATGCATTTTAAAGAATTACAGCTGTTGGGAGTGCAGGACATCTGCTGAGAAATGGAGAAACTTCTTGGTAGGAGTCAATGGTAGATGTAAGAAAATACATATTTAAATTTTTTTAATCAAACTTAGAGAAGAGAGGTAGGATTGCTCTATGTGTTGCAGCATGCACTTTCAAAAGGAAGAGAAAGAAGTCTCATTCCTTTGCTATTTCTGGAGGGCTAAGGCAGTTAGCGACCTGCAACTTCAGTGAAGTGGAAGGATTGCAGTTTGCTAATGATGGTAGTCAGGAAAACATCCCCCCCCAAAAAAAACCCAAAAAAACCAACCTTACCAAACAAAACTTCTCTGTTTTTGAAGCATGGCTTGTAGTATGCAGGTAGTTTGACATTAGTATGTACTTCAAACATATTGAGCCTCATAATGCTTCATATAAAAGTAGACTCTATTTTAACCTACCCCAGCATAAATCAAGAGTCTCTACAAAGACATGGGAGTTACCATTGTATGAAAGAAACATGAGATCAAAATAGGCTCCAAAATATTGTGTTAGAAGACACTAGTGTATATTGTTGATTATAATTCCAGTCACTTGTTACAGACCTCATGAAATGAAGCACCTCATTTATAATGCATACCATGGGAGAGCATCTAATTTGGTGACAAGCATGGAGTGTAGCAAAGATTCAATAGAACTATCTGCTTAAATGACTATGTTGTCATCTAATTACATAAATTTTCTAAAGCTTTGTTCTTTAATACACGTTGTTGTTACTGAATTTCACACCTTCAAAATATCCTGGTAAATGCCCTTTTCTCTGTAAGATGCAAGGTTAGTGTTTATTTTAAATTGTGACTGTTTTTGTGAGAAAGATAAGAAAATCAACGTATGCTCTTATCACTCCTCACTTTTGAAGCAACAAAGTGAGGGCTATCCTTGGAAAGTAATTGATATTCCTTTACAGGTTGAAACTGATACACAGATAAGCAGAATGCTTCTAGTCTGTGCCATAGCTGCAAAAAGCCATGCTGATGATTGTTTCAGCCACTTTCAGACCAAATCTCTGATCTTTTGGACCATTCTGTTGGCTTAGTCTGACCATTTCAGATGCCTTGGTCCTATGTAATATTTATCTGCATAAGTAGAGTAGAAAACTATTGAAGTGATGCTATCTAGGTTAACACTGTCTACTAAATGATCATAAGTATAGGTGTGTAAATAAAGGTTCAATTGCATGTAATTATTTTGCACTAAAAATATGATCTCTACCTTGGATAAAAGCCAAAAAGTACACTAAAACTGCACTGCTTGTCTGGCTGAGCTTGTTAACAGCTGCACAGTCTGGTGGAGGAACTTGGAATGAAACCTGGTCTTCACAGACCACTTTGGCTCTTCAGAAACCATAAGGAATACTTTGGTATGATTGAGAGGTAATACAGTAGTTGTTACTGTCTGAAGCGAAGGCCAGAAAAGTATAGTTCTGTTAAAAGTTTCATTCCTAGACCTCTGTAAATTAGTTCTGGATAAAGCATGACCAGATCTAGTATAAAATTGCAAAATTCTCTGCTCTGGTGTAAATTGGCTTGTTTTTAATCATTTGTTTCTGTGTGGGTTTGGCAATGGATAATGGTGGTAGTGGCAATGTGAAGCATCCACTGCTGTTCTGGCTCCAGCTTCAGTACTGAATGTGACCACAGTGGAGTGAGCTGTGGGGTTCATTCCCTGTTTCCATCAGCAGAGTGTTTGCTCTGTTCCCGTTTGTTTTGCCCATGGAAGCTTGTTACAGACCACACAATTATGCTGCTGTTACCCAGCACATATGTTGAATTTAATGGGGATGTTGAGGTCTAACAAAACAACTTTTTATCACACGTTGCAAGATGGGGAGAACGCTTTTCCTAAATGGATGTGCAAAGCTTGGGACTTGGAGATTGCTAAAACTTGTCCAGATGGGGGAATCTTATATTCTTGTTCTTGCAGAGTCGCTCATTGGTTGAGATTTGTGCATGCTCCTGGAAGCTGCAAATATTTTGTCTTCTAATTGACTAAATTCTTTTATCCCTTGAGCTCCCAATACACATATACTGGGGAGAGCCCCAATGGCTGGAGAAAGGCAAATGTTGTACCAATCTTCAGAAAAAGTTAAGTACAACACAGGGAACTGCAGACTCATCAGTCTCTTTTACCCTGTGGGAAAAGCGTGGAGGGACTCCTTGGAGCTCTCTTCACAGAAGTTAAGAGGAGATTATTTGGAACCATCAGCATGGCTCTGAGGACAATAACAGAACAGTCAGGAAGTGGAATAGGTTGCTTGGAAAGGATGTGAAGGCTTGGAGGCTTTTAAGACTAAAAGATCAAGTCCTGAGTAATCTGGTCTGATTCTAGCTGACCTTTTGAGAAGGTGGTTGGACTAGAGGCTTCTTGTGATCCCTTCCCACCTGAACGAGTCTGTTGTTCAATGATTCTCTAATGCACAAGAAGTCAGAGTTGGGCAGATTAATGTATGTGTTGTATGGTAGAGTGAATAAACAAAGCAGACACGTTACCTTACTTACATGAAGATGCAAGCCTGATGGTCTGAATCCATGCTGCTGTTGGAAGTTGGGGAGTTGCCCAAATGCTGGTAGGAACACTGCAGGTGATGAGAAGCTGAGGAGCACAAACCTTGCTGCATGGTCTCATTCTTATCTAAAGCTTTTGTCTGTGATTTCCACCCTCCCTCTAGTGAATTTTGTTATTTGAAGGCCCATACTGTGTTAGGGATATAATTGCAAACAGGAAGACAGCAGGTAAATCTGTGTGGGATTTTTAAATGGAGTGAATGGCATTAATGAACATATGACATGTCCATTTGTCAGAGTTGGGATGGAAGAAGACAAATCACAGATTTGTAACTTCAAAATTAATGCAGTCATGCAAAACTTCTGTTATGTGGACTCCAAGGATCTATCTACAGTTGAATTTTTATCCTGTGATTGGCATTACACAGATGGGAAAAGGGGATAATATGGTGAGACAAGTGTCAGGACATGAAAGCATAGAACAGTGTGCTGCTACTGGCTTTTCTGGTTTTGTGCTTGTCACAAATGGTGCTATTCATAGGTCATCTGCATGGAGCATTTACTTGACACTGCAGAAAATGTTTTCTGCATTCAGTGCAGGAACATTCTCTGTTACAGTCTTCTACCTGATAGCAGTTCTGGACATAACACAATGTTGATAGTTTAATTGTTTACTGAGTATGGATCTTGCGTGAGAAACTCAAGACAGCTTGAACTAAAAATAGTGTCACTCCAGTTTCTTAGATGAGATGCTTTTTAAGAATTACAAATGCAGGGACTACAAAGGAGCTTTCAGTTTGCACTCTTCAGTGAAGAATCTGAAAAGGCTGTTCATCTTAGCTTAGTACTGTGCAAAGAAAAAAAAGAAAGATTCCTTTAAAATTAGGATTTATAAATAATCTGGAGTTCGGTTCTTGCACTGACCCTGTGGAATGAAGCTGTTTGCCAAGTTACTTGAGGAGAGAACCTTTTTTCTTGGTTGGGTTTTTTTTTTTTTTGCCTTCTTTTTCTTGGAAGGACGTGTGCACTGCAGTTAGACTCTGCATGTGGGAACCTAAATACATGATGCAGCAGGGAACAATGTGAATTTGGAATGAATTGGAGCCATTGCGTTCCTGCGTCGGCCTCGATGCTGTCAGAGCAGTCTGTTCTCAAAGAACCTGCTCTTGCCCAGAAGCCTGTGACTCCAGAAGTCCCTTCAGAGAGTAAGGAGCAATTAACTGCTTCCCATTACTTCAGAGGAACAAATAGGCTACCTCTGGACTATTTAATTGATCTATTTTCTTAATGACAATAAAAGTATAGCAGGCTTACATGGTTGTTCTATGGGATGGAGGGAAGGGGCTTATGTGCTGTGGGACTTGATGGCTGCAGCTCTGAGGGAAGTCAGCCATCATCTCTCCCAAGTGCAGACACCTTTTGTGGAGTGATGTCAGTGGGTTAGCTGGAAGAGATCCTAATGTTTCCTAAAAAGGGAGCTTTCTGAAAAGTCAAGTGTTTACAGGCAGAGGGAATTTCTGGAATAACAAATTGGTTCCAGATTGTTTCAAGGAATGGGTGAGGAAAGTTCATCTGAGTCCTTACTTTGTATCAGCACATTAGCGTTGAGTTTCTGCATAGCTCCCATTACTGTTACTTCTGAGGATTCTTAAGGTTTGTAGCCTAAAGATGCCACGCTAAGGTAACTTGTGTTATGGCTTTCAGAGAGGTAGAGCATGGGGGGCTATAGTCACAGCAGTGTGACATCTGGTCAAAAAGGAAAAGAAACCCAGACCCCTTGTTATCTTAACTTTCATCTTTCTTTGAGGTGGGGGGAAATCTTCAGTCTTATCCTGTTCACTTAATATTGTTGGCAGAAACGTTCGTTGTATCGATGTAGATGTTTTTCTGATGTGAAATTAGACTCGGTGATACTGTATGTTTGGATGTCAGTAGATCACAGCCTCCTTCAGGCCTCAGCTGCACTGAAACACTTTCCATATTGGAATGTGGACAGGAAGTGTGTTGAGACAGTAGTAACATAGTCGTTGCTGTGGTCCCAGACTGCATCATCAGTGCTTGAAGTGTCTTAGGATAATAGTGACAAAAGCGGCCTCGCTTACACGAGACTGACAACATATGTGTTGAAGTTGCATTGCAGTTAGGATATCAAAAGCTTTTTTTGTTGCATGGCGTTTTATTATTGCATAGCTATTATCTCAGTAACTCAGCAGTGGGGGTGTAAGTGCTGGTAGCATCTGAATAAATAACACTTAGCGTTCTGCTTGTAGTGTTCAGAAGAATGTTCGTTTTAGCCCTGGGGATCCTTTGTTTCTCGCTCCCTGGGTCTGCATCTACTGGTTTTGGGGAAGGGGGGAGGGGAAAAAATGGTGAAGGGGAAAAAAAAAAAAGCCAAGGTAATTATCTCTGTTAATAGTCTGTCTGCTTGTGCTTGATTGAAATGCAGCCTGGCTCTCCTGTATTATTGATTTATTCCCAAAGAGAAGTTCCAGTTGTCTACAAAGCCAACACCTTTGGACAGGCACCATCTGGTCAACAGCTTATTAACTCCCATGGTCCTGCCTGATTCTACCAGCAGAGAGACCAGTCTGAGAGAAGGCAAACTAGAGGGATGCTGCCAGGGGCCCCAAGATCTCTCTCCCCTAAAGAAAAGTGAATTCTGTGCAGCTTCCCTAGCGGGTGCCATGTAAAAGATAATTAAAAGGGTACTGAGGAAAACCAGCTAATTAAAGAGACTAAGCACGGAGTCCTCTGATTCTTTAGGCTGGGCAGTTTTTCCTGCAGGGAGGCCACTTCAGTTGCCCTGTTTGGAACCTGTGTGAATGCTCATTTGAATCTCAGTGTGAGTCAGGGCTTCTGTTCCCTGTGCACCCTCATGCCTGTGGGATTTGCTGCCTTGCCTGTGCTGGCCTGACGCTCCCCAGTGGCTTCACCCTCCTTCTTAGGTGGACTCCACTGAACGGAATTTTTAACAGATGAATTTTTTTACTGCAGAGGTCCTTTGAGGACAGATCAGATGATCTATGGTGTGCAGGTTGGAAATCTGTAGTCCTACTGATGCCACGTATTTGAATGGAAGCATAAAAACAAGCCAACAAAAACCTTTAAGAAAGACAATACACTAGAAGGTAGTCCAGAATCGTTGCTGTCTGGAAGAAGGGTGTTCGTTGGTGGGGTATTTAATCACAGAGCTGTACGTAGGGAGCTTTAATTTCTATTGGGAATTCATATGAAATAAAGGAAGAATCTGCTCCATCACTATGTGCTACACCTGTCTCCATAGGGATCTTGCTGCACTATTTAATTGAAGGAATGTGGTTGGCTTTAGGAAAGCAGTAGAGAGGGTACTTGTAAATTTAGAAATGACAGTATAATCTTTCTGAAAACTTTCTTTCCACAAAATCTTCTGAAAATTTGGAATCTAACAAAATAGAAGAAATTACAGAATGTTTTTACAGAAAGATGAAAAGTAGGATAAGTAACTGTTATGTGATCACTGCCTTACTCCTGTTTAAAGAATGTGATATTTTTTTTCTGTTATCTGGCACTAAGTAGTTCCATTGCTGAGTACTCTGGTCCAAAAAAATGTTTTCTTTGTTTGAAATTCTCTGACAAAAACTTAAAATGAATCCTCAGATCCTTCCAAAACTACAAGTCTGGTAGAAAAGCATATGTTCTTTGATTTCTATTCCAATGTTCAATTATTTTGAAGATTTGGAGGGGGGAAAAAAAAAATAATCAGAAATGTTGTCTGTGAGCTTGTTATAACAGAGTGTATGGCCCCAGTTAAATCCTCCTATTGTTCTGTCTTAAAACTGTACTGTACTTGTCCTCACCTGCTTGCACTTGTCCTTGTTCAGAACAAATTTCAAAAAAAAAGATTTAATGGACTCAGGTACCCTCTTTTAATTTTCCTTTTCTTTTTTTTTTTTTTTTTCTAGAGTGACTTTCTACCAAGCAAAACACACAGCAGAATTTCTGGATTTCTGGCACTGTATCTCCTGCTGGGGAATGAATGGTACAACTCATAATCACTAACATTGTGCACAGATGCTCAGAGAGATGATAGAAACAGAAAACTGACCGTAAAGCAGCTGCATTTTGGTGTGATTTCCCCTAATGCAGGGTACTCGGAAGTTTTCTGTTCTCAGTAATTAAACCAGGGAACATTACAAGGGGGAGGCAATGGCTGAAATGACAATCAGTAAGTTATTTTCAAAAAGGTGTGGGTATGCAAAATATTTTACTCTGCAGGCTTGATTATTCTTTCTGTGTCTGATCTGTGGAGCTGCTTTTATCTTTTGAGGAAAAAAAGAAGTTACCAAATGAAGGCTTGATGGTATTGTCTTCCTCTTTAACCCTTTGCAGCAGCATTTTTACCATGTTTTTCAGTTGTGTTTGAGCACGGGGGTTGGCCAGAAATGTGCAATCGAGGTAAACTGCCATTTGAAGTCACTAGTTTAGTCCCCATGAGATCATCTGGGATCAAACGACATACTGAAATAATATCAGTTAATGTTTGGTGTTAAGCAGTTTTAATATATAGTGCATACTAAGAACCTGCAAATCTGCACAGATGAGCAAACCACAATTAGTCAGCGCAGCCAGAAGATCTAGTACTGAGCTAATCTACCCATTCAAGTAAACAGGAACTATACTTGCCCTGCTTGGGTTTTTTCTTTAAAGGACCTATGCCAAAATATTGCCACATCATCCTGAGTATTGCTGGACCCTCGTGTGTCATGGGGACCAAGGAGGGCTGAACAGGTGCTCTGTGGAGAATGTGATGTAAAGGTTTTATTTTAATGATGATTTTATGAAGGGGAAAAAATGAGAATATCAGCTTGGGTAAGAAAATTATATGCTTGCTCATTTTAACATTTGTGGTGATAATTAGGACGTAAAAATCTTACTGTAAAAGTTGAGGATTATTGAAGTGTGTGTGAATGCCTGTATATTAACTTTATATAGGTAGGGACACAATTACATCCCGCTGTCTCTGTCAGCAAGGTTAGCAGTGTTCACCTGTGCAGTATTGTTTTGGAGGACTATAGAACTGAATAACTAATGAGCAGTATAAAAAGGCAACTGCTTGTTTATTTGCTTTTAGATGGCCATGTTTGTGTTTTGTCCACAAAACATTTTAGATTAACACTTTTTTCACCTTCAAATGTGGAATAGTATCTTGGATAATATTTCAAGCAAGAGTAAGTGCAGGAGTTGTAATTTTCCTTTGAAAGCTCATTTCAAAGTAGTTCCTATAGGTACTAGTGCACGTCTAGATAATCTGCTGTTTGCTACCTCAGAAATGTTAGAGCAAGTGACTAGAACCAGGCCTGGCAAGGCCTATTAGGTGTAATTCTGTGGAAGATCTTTTTCATTGTTTTGGTAGATTGATGGTGGTTGACTCTTCTATGCTTTAAATTCTTGCCTGATGCTTCCCAAAATTATGGGCTGATCTTGAGTATTGAAGCATACAGGTGAGATTTCCAGGTCCTTGCTCTGTGTTCATTCCTCCATTCATACCAGAGATCAGAATACATAATGATGGAGAACCTTGAAATTTTGGCTAGGTCAGCGTCTCTCTAACATATAAAGCTTGAAAATTCTTAGTTAATTCTTTCATGTTCTGTATTGCTAATAGACTTTGGGACCTCAGTGGCTACTTGTGTACCTATTCTTCAGCCCTGTGTTTTCTCAAGTGCTTGAACCTACCCATCCTCCTGATAGTGTCCTCTCTGACCACTAAATCATGAGCATCATATGGCCAGCTCTTGAAACCAGGTCCCTGATGTTCCCAACAGTGTCCTGAGTCTGCATTAATTCTCTTCAGGGGTTAAACTGCAAGATAAGACCTGAGCATTTGAAACCTAAAATGCAACTTTTATTTAGTTTCTTAGAGTAACAAACCATTCTGTTAACTCCAACCAAGCCAAGCACAGATGCTCTTAAGTCTGGCCAGTTTTTGTAATCTCAGTTTTAGTGTCAGGGCCAGGTTTCCATTGGCTGATCCAAAAAGATAAATGAAACACACATGAGATGTCTTAGGCCAACAGGTGTTGGAGCTGCTTTTATGATGTGATGCTGGAGAAAACAAAATACCTCAGACAATTGTGTATCAACCAATTGTTCTGACATGAAGCTCTGTTTTCAGTCTTCGAAAAGCCTGCTTTGGAAGGCATTGCAAGGCATTGCAGAATGTCTTTAAGTGACAATTATTTAGAGAAGTTACTGCCCTCATAATGTAATTTTCCAGTGTCAGTACATAATTAGGCAGGGTGAATAAAGAAGAGTCCCCATTGTGAAATACTGAGAAGCTGCTGTGCCCCTCCCAGTCCAATGCTGCTGAATAAATCAAATTTAACTTCCAGTTGTGCAACTTCTGACTTTCTGAGCTTTGAAGCCTGTACTGAGGGTGCTGCACAACTGGTCCAGCTGACTTCTGCCTTTGATCTTCAAGGATCCCTTGGAAAGATTATCTACAGTTTAAGATTTTTTTGTTTCTTTTTTCATATTTAGTTAAATCTGAACACTGCTCTTGAAACGTATCGCCTTCAGAGAGCTGAAAGTCAAAGTTTTCAGTAATAGCAGCAGCACAAGCTGCTGAAAGTTCCATTTTATTTTTTTTTTTTTAACCACTGGTGTGTCTCAAACCCAATGTCCCCCCCCTCCTTGGAGGCTGTCAGTATCTTTGTCGCATCAAGTCTTCTTAGGTGATGGAGATTCCTATTATTTAGATTGTTTTAAAGAGGCTGAACTATCAAGCAGCTATTGGATGCAATTGTAAAAGTCTAATTCTGTGCTATGAAATCTGCCTACTTCTGTAGGTGAAAATTCAAGTTTCTCTTTGATAACACCTTCCAGTTGCTATTAAGCTCTGCCAGTTTTCAAATGTGACCTGTGTCAGTGTAAAGCTTTTATATTCCATTGCTTTTTTTCTAAGAGGTCAAGTTTAGCTAATGCTCACAGATTTGTTTAAGCATCCTTAAGAGCACTCCTGTTTGCTGTCTGTGTTTGTGACAGTTTGTGTGACCAGTCCCTCAGCAGATACAGCATTTGCTAATTACAGGTCTTAGCAGCAATTCTAGTAATAGGTTTTCAGGATGAGGAGGTGATATTTGAAGATAATCTGTCTCTTGCTAAATGGGTAAGCATGTCAAATCCTTTTCTTTGTCTGTGGAGACAAAAATGTTCCTGTGCTTTCTTTCTGTCATAGAAAATAAATTTTCTGTTACTTATGTGAAGGGAGCTCATTGGAGGAAAAGCAAGCATTGCAGGCTACAGGGTATTGAATGCAGTGTGGAAAAGGAACCTACCAGGAAAGCTCACCTTAAACTGGAGGTCCCTTTGTGACTGGGTGGCTGGAGGATGCCTTGGAGTGCTACTTGAGCAGTCGCAGGTTCTTAATGCCTCTGAAGTCCAGCCCACAAATGGCAGATGAGAGGCTTGTTTTATCCCATTGTGCTCATGCTCCTCTGCAGAGGCAAAGCCAGTAACTGACTAACCACAGAACTCTGCTGC
Source organism: Megaceryle maxima (assembly GCA_024605025.1). Classification (NCBI taxonomy): domain Eukaryota; kingdom Metazoa; phylum Chordata; class Aves; order Coraciiformes; family Cerylidae; genus Megaceryle; species Megaceryle maxima. Next base: position 32,542 of record JANHGN010012071.1, read on the forward strand.
TTTACGGAGCTCTCTCTGCCACGTCTAACACACAGGTTACAAAACCTTGTTCACAGAGATGATGGTGGCCTGGGCAACAGTCCTAAATTATGTTGAAATAAAGCAGCAAGCCAACTACTGGTAGAGCAGCACATGGACTGACAGTATGAGCTCTTAGGGCTGGTTTTATAGTGCCTGTGTGTGGTGGGCTGTTGCAATAGTGCTGTTGTCACTCCCTTGGCTACCTAGTAAACATCTTGTGCTGTGATACAGAGCCACCTGGAGATGTGGCAGTTCTGTGACTTCTGCTGTTTAAAAGTTTGCTCATCGAATGCTTGAACCTACCCAACCTCCTGATGGTCTCCTCTCTGACCACTAAATCATGAGCATCATATGGCCAGCTCTTGAAACCCAGTCCCTGATGTTCCCAATGGTGAAGAATGCTCATCAGGATGACCCCTTTTCTGGCCAGAGGAGAGTGATCATACTCTTCAGGTACCTGTACAGGTCCTGTTCCCCCCTAACTGAAATACTAATTTTAGAGTGAGATGAATCACTGTCTGGAGATGCTTCTTTCTCTGTTGAGGCAGCCTAGATGTCTAGTTTAGATTAGATGCCTGACTTTTAGACAGCTAAAGATACTGAGATGAATGAAATTCTCTGCACTATTTCCTCTTAGTGCTTGGAGAGTATACCTACATGCTACAGGAGATCTTGTTCCTGCAGGACTGTGATAAATAAGAAATGAGGGACTGATCTTTCTCTTTTGGATAAACTCAGAATCAAGGTGGGGGGAAAAAAAAAAAATATATCCCTTTCTTCTAGAGCAGGCTTCATTTTTCAGTTTCCAAGTCTTTGCCTTTGTTGGGAGGGGATGATATGCTTGCAGCTGCACAGCTATAGATTGCATAGTATCCTCTGTGTAGCATGCCTGATTGAATTGGTCTTTTGAGGTGAAGTCTCCACGTTTTGTCTAATATGTAAAATTCTTTCTGAAAAAAAAATTTTTGAAAGGTATTAAGACTTAGAAGAAACCTCTGGACAATTAGAACTAGCAGGGATGTACTTCAGAGATAACTGCCTTGTATGAGCACAATATATATCAGTTTTGATCCTAAAATTAAGTATGCTGAGCTTAAGTAACTTAGATTGGAAGGATATATGCCATGGTTGATGTGCAAGGGCTCTTGTGCTCTCCATCTGCCTTATTTACCAGGACACTCCTGGAAAGAACATGCATCTGCTACAGTCTCAAACATAACTTTGAGTTCTGCTTGATCTTTTATAAATGGTAGGATTTGCCTTATGATTAATCAGACATGATAAAAGATAAAATTTTAAGGACTGTGTGGATTCCTTGGGGGAGGAGCATAATTAGAGCAGAATTTAATGCAGCTCAGTGGTTTTGAAAGCAAATTATCCATCCAGAATATCAGAGCTTAAAAATAAAAATGGACACTGATCAAACATCAACAAATGAGAAGCCCTGCAAATGCAGTCTGCTCCTTTTTCTCTACAGAAATGCTTGTCTACAATCTTCCCTTGGTCTATAGAATAGTGTCCGACCACTGCAAGACTTAAGATTGTTTTGATGTCTTTGCTATTTGTGTATCTTCTGTCAACTGTCCTGATTCAAAGGAGTCTGTGGTATTCAGTGTTTTGAAGTAATACACAACAGTGATGTCAGGGAGACCTGCTGAACTGTCTTAAACTTTTATAACTGGAGAAGACTTGGGCCCTTAGAATTAGTCACGTAATATATTAAAATACATGCACAGACTTTGTTACATGTGAAACACTTGCATACTTTTCTGTTTTTCCCCACCAGCCTCACATAAGGTAGTTTGAGAAATGAGAGTTTATCGCTTTGTTACGTAGGCTTCTAATTCATGAGTGGCCATAGAATAAAGCCTCTGTACTCAAAATAGTACTTGGAGCAACAACTGCCTTGGCAAAACTGTTGGAATTTCTCTGGGGCTTGTTTCTCCATTAAAACCAACCAAACAAACAAAAACCAAACACAAAACAACAAAAAACCCCCAATAAAAACACACAAAAAAACCAACCAAAAAATCCCCCAAAAGCTAACAAACTACAGACAAAAAAACCCTACAAAACAAGAACAAAAACCCCCACAAAAAATAATAATCTCAGCCAAACACCCAAATGAAAAAAAGAGGAGTTCTTGATGGCATTACAGCCCAAGAAAGCATGATCTGGAAAGGAAAAGGATGTCCAAGAAAAGAGAAACAATCCAATGTGTTTTTTGGATGTGATACTATTCACTGAAGCCCTAATTCACCATCAGGAAGAGAGGGCTGGTGGAACTCTTTGGCTCCAGAAACACTGAAACCTGTAGGATTAGGTATTTTAACCTTCCACAATCCACAGAAGTACCAGGTCAGGTCTGCTCTGCTCTTACTGATTTTTCAGAAACACAAAGATTGGACTTGAATTTCATCATGTTGTTTCTGCAGATTTCCTGATGCTTCCCAGGATCACCCTACATGTTTCTTAGGATGTGTCATAGAGCAGCAGATATCTTCTCCCATTCAGATTCTTTAGCAGTTTTTAGGGGGAGTCTTGAGCATCAAATTAATGGTTGCAGGGTCTAAAAATAAATGAACTGAATACCTTAAACACAGCCTCCAAATGGCCCTGGCACCATGAACTTTCAAACTAGAACTACAATCCTGCATATGTTTGGTGCAGAACTACTAGATTTATGCATGTGTGGCAAAGCCAATCAAGGAAAGGGTTTGGCTGTTTGCATTTTTTTAGTTTTATTTATTTTGTTTGTTTGTTGGGTGGGTGGGTGGGTTTTTTAACTCTCCTTTTCTGATAGGCCTCTGTGGTTTGACTAAAACTTTCTAATCTGTACACAACAGATGCTTCTGAGGAGTCTACTGATGTTTGAAGATTGCCAGAGGGTATGATTTATAGCAGACTTTAACATTTAAGACCTTTGAAATGAGAAATTAAGAACCAACCTTTGTGATGATGCGTGCTAAACATTGGTGGTGAATTCTTGGGAATTTAGGAACCTGAATCTTCTTGTGTAGCAACAGTGCCTCTGGGCTACCTGCTGAAAGGGAGAATGTGTATGAGAGAGTGCTAAAATGTTATTTTCCCTGAATTTTGTTGTATGTCACTGCAGGATGATGTGGTGTTGTGCAAAGGTCTGAGCTAACCTCAGAGAAGAAAGCTCGTGTGTTGCAAGCACTAGAGCTGCCTTAATACTGTGTTGTCCTCAGGCTAATTAGATCAGCTAAGAACAGGCAGCTCATGATGTCACCCTTGTGCCAGTTCCTCAGCAGCTCTTCAAGCCACCCATTGCGAGAGGGACCTTATCTGCTAGGTAGGGGATGTCAAACCGGGAGGCTGCACCAGAGCAGAAGTCGTGGGTTTTCTGAAATGCTACTAGATTAGGGGTCTTGAGCTGTGGGAGGAGCGCTGCAGCCTTTATCCCACTTTCAAACATGATGTGCCAAAAAGCAGCTGGATCAAAGATCTGTGTGATCATCCAGCCGTGCGCTCGGGAGATGCTATCAGCAGCACTGCCTGTTGCTGCATATTCTGCAGTGCTGAGCACATGAGCTGGAAGCCCAGTGCATAGCTCTTTCTCTGAGGGCTCAAATGTGAGAATCTGTCTTGGTGGCAAAGTGAGCAAAATAATGGCAGATACCCTGGCACCATATGCCTGCAAAAACATTGGCTTCAAGGCCAGCAGGAGGCAGTGAAATCCTGTAGAACATTTCTTCATTGTAAATTTTTTTTTTCAGGTTTTTTTTCCTCCACAGTGGCAAGATGTCTATAAATCTTGTCCTTTTAATCAGTTTTTCATAATAGCACACTTCAGAATCTTAGTAAAACTCAGTACAGGAAGAAGTGTGGGATTCAGTATAAAAAGCCCCTTAGGTTCTAAAGAGATTTAAGCGTTTTTTGACTGAAGATCTGTGGTTTTGGAATAAAGCCACTCACACGTGTGCTTCCACCAGACTGGGTGCACAAATGTAGAAGTTTATCAATATTTATGCAGATCCCATACCTCACGTATTGAGGGAGTCTTTTGATTTAATGACAAGTTCATCATGTTCTGTAATGGGAGAAAATGGAATCATGGCTTCACTTAGGGCATGGGGAACAATAAGAACAATGCTGTAATTAGAGATACTCTTTAATTTTATTTTCTCTACTGCAAAAGGGTCAGCTGTCAGTAAACGTAGAGGGCTGGAAAGTGTCCTAATAAATAAAAACTGTCCTGATAAATTTCTAACATGCTAGGGTCTTTGAAAAAGGGTAAGGCTATTCTCACGTAACTTGCATAGATTTTAAAGCCACAAGAGATTATTAGGATGCTATCCCTGCAGTATAATGAAAAAGAAAAAAATCTATAAAAGAAACTCTATAGTGTTTTACCCAGGTGTTTGTTCAGTTAGGTGTATCTTTGGAAGAAGGTAAGCATATATGGTTTTGAAGACCTAGTCTTTAATTCAGTTTTCTCTTAACAGAGAATCCTCTTACATGCTTCCCAAAATGAGGTGTTACATTGATTAATTTAGCAGATTAGTACTGTAGTTCCTTGATCTGTTTTATCTGGCATAGTTTTATGTGACTGCTGAAAAGGGCGTTCCCACTGTCATCTAGTTGCTTACTTCTGCCTTTCCTCTGTGCCAGGTCTGGGTTTTGTGCTTTCTGGGTGAAACTCAAGTAGTTTGTTGCCAGATGAATCTCCTAACCTGCAGAAACCAACAAAAAAGGAAAAAAAAAAAAAAATCTGTTCTGCTTCCTCAGTTCTTTGGTTTGGTTCCTCACACAAACAACAGCACTGATGCGATGGAGATAGTGGGAACGAATGGCCATAATATGAAGGAGGAAGATGGGACTGGCCCATTTAATCAGCAGCACTGAGCAGTGACAGATTAAATGGATTATGGAATTATGGTATGAAACATAGCAAGCAAGTAGCTAACAGCTGACACTAGACAAATTCAGATGTGCAAAAGGTACTCGTATGGCCAAAGAAGATAAAGAATCCTTTGCTATCTGACACAGTCAGTTGGAAAATTTTATTTCCGAGGTAGAGAATTTTGTGACCCTTGCAGAGCATAACACATGTCTTTTTGACAGTCTGCAGTGAATTTAGAATTTCTTTAAAATCAGGACTAGCAATATTCTTACAGAGAGGGTGGGTGCTTAGAAATTGAAGAATACCATACTGGGGGGTGGGGAGGAAGGGGTAAAGAAAAGGCTGTGGAGTCCTGAATCCTCATCCACGCTGCACAGATCTTACTCTACAGAGGACCAGACTGTTGTGTCTGTAGTTCAGATTCCGCTGTCTGCTAACTTGGTCAAGAAGCATTTTTCCAGGCTTGCACCTAACTTGCTTCCTCTCTTTGGCACTGATCAATGTGACAAAGCAAGATTTTCTTGTGGGCAGGTTGGTTTAATGCAGGCTGACTTGAAACTATGGGAACATGTAATATGTGTTTGTAGAGAGATGTTTCTCTGCAATGTTTTCTTTTGCTGCAATAGGAAACAAGATACATGAGTGCTGACAATTGGAAGAGATCAGACAAAATCTCCCTTCTTTATTTTAAACCATCCATACCTTGCTGAAGTAGAATTGCATGAGACTGACTTCCTTCTGAAGAGCAGTTGGCAGATAACCAACGTGTTATTGAAGAGCTCTGATGATGACTACTTTCATCAAGCCCATTGTTTTCTAGCAGGGTCAAACTCCTATTAATATCAAAGCTATTAGATTAATCCTCACATAACAATATGGTTTGTACCCTTTGTGCTGCACCTGTATTGGGCTTGAGGCATAAAAGTAGTGTGACAACAGGCAGACTCTGTTCCAAGAACTTGATAGTTCTACATCTGTGATGTTAAATGCCCTGCAGTCTTTTGCTAACCCTACTCTGTAGCTTTCTTTAAAAATCTAGCTGTATCTTAAGGGTGAAATTTTGGATTCTGAAGTTGCTATTAAAACATCTGTTGGATGTTTTAATATAGCAAGGCTATGATTTCTCCAAGATATAGCAAACAGCAGAAGTTGCAACGGGCTCAGGTAATTAGTCTTGTTTTAAATTTTTGCTATGATTTAACTTCTGTAGGAGTTACACCTTCTTTCATCACTAGTTGCTTGGCATCTTTTCATGCAAGTCAAGGAAGATGCTACTAAGCAACTCTGAACTTTTCTTGTCTTTCAGAGGATGACAGGTAATTCCCTCCTGAAACCTGGGCACTGAGCTCACAGGGCACTTTGCCAGCATTGCATAGCTATTTTTGTAGCTATCTGTGATTCTAACATGACTCAGTATCAGCAATTGCAACTGTAGACTAGAGAAGCGTGCAGATACATGCTTTCTGACTTGGCTTTTTTCTTTTTCTTTTTTTTTTTTGAGATCTCTGAAGTCAGCTTAAACTTTAAACACATTTTCATCACTAATGTTCTCATTGAGTCCAACAGGAACCTCAACAGGTCTCTCTGAGAAATGTGCTTGTGTATTTTTGAATTTTAGTAAACAGCATGGCTTTACTTTTTTTTTTTATTTTTATATGAAGGTATCCATTGATGCCTTCAAACACAAATGCAGAGAGGGGCAGTATCAAAGAAAGTGGAGAATAAGCCCCCCAGAATAGACGTGCACAGTGACACACAGTAAAAATGGAGTGAATATCTTTAGCTGCCCTGAAAGCAAGTAGTGCAAAAAAAGGATGCTCAGGTGCATGGCTTGCAGCGTGCTGCCTCTGGGAGAGAGGTAGGACAAAGTTTGCATGCTGTTTGCTATCCAGGCAGGACAGGCTTGGAGAGAAAAAATTATTTTGGAATTGTTACTGCTGCTCTGTTTGATGAGGCCATGGAGGCAGGTTGCAGCATGCTGTGATTTGGCTTTTGGTTTGCTTTTCTCCCTGTCTACCTAGGAGTTATTTCTGTGTTGAAGAACCCCTTCCAGCAGTATGAGAGAACCCCAGCTGTTTTGCAGGGGGGCTTTCTGGGAGTTGGAAGTAGCCAGTTAAATGACTAGTGTATGGTTAAAAACCAAAGTTGCTGGGATTGAGTGGATAGCTATCAAGACCGTTGGCCTAAAAATATGCTTACAGGTCAATGCATGTGTTGAAGGAAGTCACTGAACTGGTTTTGCAAAATGGTTTGCTAACCATGCTGTGAATTCACCTTCATGATAGAAAGGTTGGAAGTTTATCCCTTGAGTAAAATAGGTCCAGTGATGGAGTCCCGAAGCCCTGTTTCCTTGGGAACTGTTATGGGGAAAAAGAGGATCTGAATCTAGAAAGCATACGTGTCTGGAGACTGGAACACAGGGAGACTTACAAACTGTCTGCATTCTTCTGTGGAAGTATTTTGTATTCTTGATTAGGGAACTCAACCAGTTCTGTGTCCGTAGATATTAATGCTGGTAACAGAAGCTAATTTTAAGGAGTCAGGTTTGTCAGTGTCCTGATCAAGCCAACTTTCAGAATAATAAATAAAAAAAAAACAAAACAAAACAAAAACCCACAACACACTAACCTTCCTTTCTCCCAAAGCCCTGCCCTTTAATCTCACTTAAATGTGCATGGTTTGGCTCTTGCTTGTGTTTTTTGGAGCACTTCATTATTTGGAGGTTTTTGCTCTTGCACATTTGCCTGTTCTATACTCTCTGTGCCTCCTGAACAGTACTTCAATTCTTAAGTTTTCAGAGCTTGCTTGTAAGCCCTTTTAGCATTAGTAGTGCTTTTCAGTCAATATGTAAGCAGAAAGAATTTACTAAAGCTTTCCTAAGTGAATCTTAGCTGTGCAGCCTGGATATGAAGGGTTTCTCTTCCACTTTCACCTCTGCTTATGACAGGTAAGATTAAACAAAAACTGTGTCAACAGTCTGACTCTGAAATGGCCACACTGAGAGCACCTTGGTAAATATTCCTGAGCACGGGAGGTCCCAGATTTTGTGATCTTTCCTGTAGGTTATGATCAGTGTGTTTCAGCTGGTTATGGAGAATAGGTTAAGCTGCAAACACCCATATGGCGTGCAGAGCTTGAGCAATCTGATTTGTGCTCATACCTGGTATTTCTTCGCCTCCTCATCTTCTACAGATTGGTTCCAATCAAATGAGTTGTTGCTAGGGTTTGTAGATGAGATATTTACATGCTGTTAAAAATGAACAAAAACTCGGTGCACTTGCAAGTGCTTAATGTGTGTGGTATGCAAGCAATGGATCATTCTGTTGCCAAACATTTTGGTGCTGAATGCTGTTATGACTTGATTTATCTGTGACTCTTCAAGTTGAGCAGTACAGTTTAGTATGTTCTGGTAAGACTTGCTATCCAATCTTGCAAGCCTTTTTTAAAAATTACTATTATTTTGAAAAAAGTAAGTAATATGAACTTGAAGCATGACTTCATTCTCCTATTTATAATCCATTTGGAATTATTGAAGGAAGCAGTAATGCAGTATTCTCCTGGAAGAACCTGTGTGTAATTTGAAGTCAGTTACTCTAATCAAACAGCAGATTGGGACTGGTGTGCTTGCAGCAAAATTCAACTTGCATTTTCTCTGTTGTGCCAGATAGCGTCCAGCACTTCTGAAAGGAGTTAAAAGGAGCAGGCATATTGGTAAGTGGTTCCATGTCCATTTTTTGGTGGTGTGGCATAACACTGTGCCCTGACCAGAGTTTAGCTCTTGGGATGAAGGTGGTTTGTCTCCAGAATGAAGTGCACAGACATCCCAAAGCTTGCCAAAGTGTCTCCCCATCTGTACAACTGCCACCACTAGAATGTTCTCTGCTTTCAGATTCAAGCTGATTCACTTTCCTTAATTGCAAGTAATTAATATTTCTAATTGTCATGTTTGTGCCCATGTAATGGAAAACTGCTATTACAGATGTGGTAATTAAAAGGAGCCCACATTTTAATAGACAACAGAAACTGTCTGTTAAGGAAGGTAATTAAAACCCTTTGGAAATTATTAATACATATTAAATATTTATTTTTAAGACCTTCAAGTGATACTTTTTTTGCTTCCCTAAATATAAATAAGACTTGTAAGTGGTCAAGTTATTTTTAGCATGAGAAATATATGGGAAAGAACTTTTTACCTTAAAAATGTCCTGAAGTACAGCATGTATTGTTTTGACTTTATGGGGAGCTTCTACACGTGTCCTTACTTTGGAAAGCTGTCCATGTAGGGTAAGCACTGAAGTGTAAGCCACCAACAGCTGGAAAAAAATCTCAAACCCTAAAAATGAGATCCAAATCCATCTTTGAAGGTAGAGGAAGGCAGATTCTGTAGGCACGTGTCCTGTGGGGTTCTCCTCCTCAGCCTCTTCTCAAGTGTTACATAGTACACTTCTGCTTGTGCTGGCAAACCAGCCTAGTGAGGGTGTGGAATTGCTAGGGGTATTCTCAATTAACTGGAATTCATAAGCCTCTAAAATATGATTTATCTAGACTAAATGCAGTCTTGGCTGTGCCAAGACAAGCAGAGTCACTTCAGTTTGCTAGGGGAGGACTAATGATTTCAGCTGTCTTGATTGCAAACTGCAATTATAAGCTTTGTCAGGAGCAAAATGAATAAAGATTTTATTACCTGCATTTCTGTAGAGAAAAGAAGTCAATTGATTCTCATTCTATAATGAGTAATTGTTGAATTGCTGGCCAGGTTTCTTTATACCATAAACAATTGTGGAGTTTAGGATCCCGTGATGGAAAGGAGATGAGCCCAAGTGGCCTGGGCCTCAGCCCCTCCTTTTAATCACTGTCTCTGAAGAGTGGAAGGATGCTCTGCAGAGCAGGTGTTGGTGGAAGCACTGGAGCACTGTGACCAGAAAGTCCTAGTAAAGACAGTCACACATTTTAAGTTCCCAGGTAATAGATGACATGAGATTTCATAGGTCCTATATGGACCAGGAACAACCTATGTGGTTTGCAGATTGTTCCCAAAAGAAAGAAACTTCTTCCTGTGGAGAACACAAGAATGTAGGAAATGTCTGTGGGTCATGTCAGTGGTCTATTAAATCCAGTGCTGTCTGAGGGCAGCAGAAAGCAATGTTACTTAGGGAGAACATTTGAACCTTTCTGATACCCATTCCTCTCACAATCCATCAGCATCTGGAACTGTTGTATGCAGCTGCATCCCTCTCTAGTCTTTTAAGTATTTGTTTTTAGACTTGTTGACCGGAATCTTTATACATACTCATTTTTTAACTTTT